>PVHY01008335.1:0-62194 GCA_004024945.1 Uropsilus gracilis
CGGGGCGTCCCGGGCGCTGTGCGGGCTCGAGGGGCAGCTTTGCGGGCGGACGCGGGGGGCCCGCACGAGCCGCCCCGCGTTTCCTAACGCCCGGAAGCCCGGCTGGCAGCTCGGCTCGGGGGCTCAGTCGCTGGCCACCGTGGGCCGAGGCGGGAAAAGCCGATGTCCGAACAGTCTGTCTAAGCAGCTTGGAGCCGCCGCCTTTCCCGCCACCCAGCTGCGGGGGGGGGTGGGGGTGGGGGCGGAGGCGAGGGTGGCAGCCATACCGGGAAGGGGTGCCCTGGGGCGCAGCTGCTCCGACTGCTCGGTCAGACAAATCTGCGCGTGTGAGTGGGAGAGGCAGGCGTCCTCGGCAGGGGACCCCTGCACCGGTCACTGCTTGGGCGGAGAGTGCTGGTGCTCTCGGCCTCCGCGTGCTCTCGACCTCCTCGTGGACCCCGGGGCACCGCGGGCGCAGCGTGTCCGCTGCTGGTCGGCCGGCCTGGACCGGCTCCCGTTCCCACATGGCCCCGCGCAGGGTACTTGGTGCCCTGGCAGGACCCAGCCTGGGAGGTGCGTCTTGAAATACAGGGGGGCTCCCTGTCCAGACGCCAGCACGTGCCTTCTTCCCGTGGCCACCTCCTGTCAACAGTAGGATGCCGAGGAAAGGTCAGCCCCGCTCACTCTACCTTCCCTGAGGGAAGAGTGTTCTTTCTCCAGCGGTAGAAGCCCCGCAGGATCCGCGGGCATTTAATTTCTTTCACGGTGTGAACAGAGAATTATTTTCCAATCAAAGAAAGCATCGGCCCCAGGAAGGTCGTTGCTCCCATCTGTTGGGACAAGAGTGTTATTTCCCGCCATCCCCAGGTTGTGGCGTGTAAGAGGATCCCAGACACTGTGGACACATTGAAAAGAATCGCTTGCTGATGGGGGCTTGTAGGTGTGACGAAGGGTGGTGATGCCTAAAAGATTTGGGGGGCAAGGATAGAATTCCAAAGCGGTGGCAGAGCTGTCACAACGAGACCTGAGTCACCCTGGGAGGCAGGGCCCTGCCTGGAATTTCACAGGGCACTTGAGCCTTTTCCAGGCCGTTTTCAGCGTGTAGTTGGGGATGCGATGTGGTCTTCAAGCGCCCACTATTAACGTGGTTATCGGTGTGTTGGACGACCATTGTCTTCGGGCACATTCCTTCAGAAATTCGCCATCTGATGACCTACAGCAGAGGGTTTAGCTTCTGGAATTGCCCCAAATTGCAACAACAGTATTTGAGATTTTCTCAAACCTTGGAAGGGCGGTACCACAGTGCCATCTAGTCTAATCAAAGTAGAACCACTTTTGAAAGACTCACTGTCACTGGATCTTAGAGCATTTGCAAAAAAAAAAAAAAATGCAATAACATTGGCTAGAGAAACACGTAGCTACCTCAGGGGCTTTTTAAATTTTTTTTTCAAAGTTCATTAATTCCCACCCACCTACCTCCGGAAAATTTCATCTTGAAAAATAGTGATAGCCCGAGGGTTCCAGAATTTTCGAAGACTTGACAAATCCCTACTTGCAGGACGAGTGGTGGGAGTGCTGATAATCTGTAAAAGTGAAGCTGTGTATAGGTGGGTGAGAGTGAGACAGTGTGTGTGGTCGTGTGTATGCGCGTGTCAGTGCGTCTGTGTCAGTGGGAGGTAAAAATTTGGAGGCGGAGGCAGCTGTGATGGCCGCGATGTGTGAGGGTACGGAGCTGGTTACGGGAGATGAGAGTCAGGCTTGGGGAGTCCCCGCATAATACCGCCTCTCGGTGCCAGCTGGTCGTGTTCTCTGTGCTCAACTGAACTGAGGGGAACAGCAGTTCCTTCAGCCTGGCCTGGGAGTTCCCACACCTGGGCCTTAGCTCCAGGGCAGCCATGTGCCAGCTGTGCGACCTTGAACTGTCCAAGCCTGGTATGGGTGGACGGTGCGTTCCAGTTTCTGAGGCGCTTTCTTAGCTCTTAGCTCTGGTAATACTCTATAAATTGGCACCTCTTTGGGATGAAGGCAAGAGTGGATGAACGTTTCCCCACCTACCAGAAAGGGGCTGAGGGACTTGTTCAAGGTCACTGAGCTCTTCAGTGACTCAGAGGAATGTGACTCCAGTTTTGACTTGGACTTGACTGCGTCGTGACGAAAAGGAGGTTTTGTGAGAACAGTGAGATGCTTCACGCTAGTGGTGACTACTCAGCGAATACTCAGTAACTACTAGCTGCTGCTGTTATCGCCTCTATTGGAACCATTTTCAGTAGTTTCCCAGGTGAATTTGCCCAAGCGATTGGACCAGGATGGTGACCCCCACTGGGAAAACAAATTTCTGTATCCTGGAGGCCTTGCGTTCACTGGAGGTAGCACTGCTGGCCAGGTGACAGGGTCTTCGTCCCCATGTTGGCTAAGACTGTGATGCTGAACAGAATTGGAGCAGCCTGCGCAGCAGGTCAAAATGTTGGCCGGCGCCCTCAGCCATGACAAGGACAATCTTAGGCCTCCCAGCCATTGACCCACATTGCTGGGGGCATGAGAGGCCATGGCGCCTGTAAGCCCAGACTCCTGCACACAGTGCTACATTCAAGATGCTTCCCTGCCTTGGCGGATGGGAAAGTGCTTGGGTGAGTTCAAGCTGCTGGCTAGAAATGACTGTGATCACGTTGTCTGGAGAGGACAAAGAGTGTGTTTGGCTGGCAAAAGGCACAGGTTGTTTAAGTACTGTTTCTTTAAAAGAAAACTGGAAATAGCACGGCCTGTGTCTTTCTGCCAATGCGTTGTTTAGGGTCAGGGAAGGGGCCTGCTTCCTTCTTTAGCCTCTAAGACATTGGGGAAAATGTATCAAAACATTGGTACTCGCTAGCTCTTAAAGCTCCCCAATTGTGCAGGCTTTTCTCAGGCCAGCTTCCCTGTTTGTAGTCAACTCTAGTGCACCACTTGGGCTGTGGCAGGAATTCAGAATGGGGCACAAAGAGATCGCACTGACCTCCTTGTTCCTGAGGAGGCTGGCAGGCACCGGGGCGGTGGGGGCTGGGGGAGGAGGTCAGATCCCAATGATTCTACAAGTTAGAGGATCTGATCACCCTATTTGTGTTGCGTCCTAGACTTTTAGCAGCCCTAACGGTTCTAGTCACCGGATGATAGATCACCAGATCCTAAAATCCAGTAGGATATCGTCTCCAGGAATGGACTAAAAGGTGTTTCTATGGAGAAACCCTTTTTTTTTTTTTTGTTATTAGTTTTTAATATTGTGCAAAAGATTTTGTTTTTTTCTCCTTTTTAAAAGTGACTCTATTTCCAAAGTGTTGTCTCTTCGTCTACTGTCCACCGGACCTGCTCATGAGGTGTGACGACAGGCGGGCTTGCGGCACAGGGTGTGGCAGTGAGTGAAGAGGCTGTCACTGCCAGCAGTGTTGTCCCTCTGCACCAGCTGCTGCAGTCCTCTGGCCTCTGACAGGGCAGCATCACTTGGTTAAGGAGGCACTTCTAGCCAGGCATGGTGGCCCGTGCCTGTTGTCCAAGCTCTCGAAAGCAAGAGGCTTGGAATCGCTTGAGTTCACGGGTTGGAGACTGCCCCAGGCAACATAGCGAGACCTAGTCTCGAAAAAGCAGCACTGTGGCTGGCGCCTATAATCCCAGCTACCTGGGAGGCTGAGGCTAGGGATCGCTTGAGTTCATGGTCCCCCGGGCAACTTGAGTCTACAGCACCCCGGGCAACATAGCGAGACCTGGTCTCCAAGGGGGAAAAAAAGGAGGCATTTCTTCTGCGGTCCGTGACAGGAACACTTCGGAACACTTCTACTCTCCCATGTGTTTCAGAGGCGAGGACATGCGCACCACAGTTAACACCTGTAGAACCTTAGTGGTTTTGGTTCCCACCCAGGTTCTGATGGTAGATCATGTCGGACACCCCACAAAGATCGAAGCTTTCATGGTGGTCTCCAGGGTCTCGAATGATGTTGCCTGTTTCATGCTGCTTCACGATGAATTGATGAGCAAAAGCAATCAGAATAAAGATGAAACGACGTTATTCTAGGACCTGCTATGTTTTCTTTCAATCGAGCTAACATTTGTTCACCACACTGTAGCATTCAGACGGACAGTTTCTCACCTCAGTACCACACCTCGCCCACCATCAAATGTCTAGTCACCAGCCCCCACTGTCCAGTTGAACCCACGACCTCTTCTGGCCCCACCTCCGTGAGCCACCATTACGTTGTCAGAATGAGTATGTTTGATTTTGTTTGTTCATTTGTTTTCTTGCCTTTTTAAATGAAATCATGTGGCACTTGCCTTCTTCCTGACCTATTGCACTTAGCTTAATGCCCTGAACGTTCAAGAACCCGCTTCTGTGCTTAGATGCGGTGCTGCTTGTCTCAGTTTCCAAGAACCATTCAAGATGGGGTTTACTGTAGGAAAGGCTACTCAGAATTAGTGACTCTCCAAATAACTTTAGATCAGGGCTGTCATGTACAGTAAGAATGTCAGGGCTTGTTTTGTATGGATCTCAGTCATCAACCTAAGTAGTGTGAAGAGATAGTTCTCTCCGCCTTCCATCATTCATTAAACACAATTTTGTGAAGTTGTCCATTTTATTTGAAAGAAGACATGGCATCCTTGCTCTCCTACAGCTTACAGTAGACAGTGGAATAATTTGGCATTTTGTTGTTTTTTTTTTTCCTTCTAATTTGGTATTTTAGATATGTAATGAAGACAGATTTAGTTCAAAAACATGTAACCACCATGTCTTTAATGTGCCCTACCTTTGCCAGAGTGTGTTTTTAAAAAGAGACAAGTTCATCTATTTATGCCACAGTTTAGGTCTAATCAACAAATTTAGTGGATTAAGTATTATGACCTCCAAGCAGAGCTAGCAGCTGGGGGAGATTAGAACCAAGACTAAGCCATACAAGACAATGTTGCCATCTTCAGTCTCAAGGTCATAAAGATTAGAAAGTAAAGTGCAGGCCGGGCACAGTGGCGCGTGCTTGTAAGCTTCAGCCTATGAAGCGACCAGGGCTAGGGATCCCGGTTCGAGTCCTGCCTGGGGCTTGTAGCGAGACCTAGTTCCAAAAAAATAGCTTGGTGTGGTGGCACACGCCTGTAATCTCAGCTACCTGGGAAGCTGAGGCTGGGGATGGCTTGAGTCTGTGCTACCCCGGGCAACGAGAGCCTGCGGTTCCATGGGCAAAAATAGCGAGGCCTCGTCTCAAAAAAAAGAAGGTAAAGTGCAGTACTGTGTATAGCACAGACAGTGGGGGGAGGAAATGTGTGATTCTGAGTAAGCCCACCCCACTCTGTAAATTGCAAGAGTTAAGCACTATGCTTTCATAGATCCTTTCCTTTTGAAAATATGAGGAACAGGCCTGAAAAAGGAGAGTGATCTTTGAGAAAGGTAGTGTTCATAAGAAAAGAGACATTGAGGGCAAGCATGGCATCCTCATGGCGTCATGTGGTTCAAGACCTCATGTCAGCACCCAACAAGAACCTAGCTGACTTAAAGAAGCCCGGAGGTTCATATGTGGGGAAGAAGGTGCAAGGGTAGTAGGGATGAGGCATTGCAAAAGGCCTGAAGTGTCAAAAAGAGACTGACTTCCTGTGAAAACGAGAAGCTTTTCGATAGAATGAGTGTAAAAAACGCAAAGATAAAGACTGGAGTGCAGTTAAAGGCACCTCACTGCCTTCCAGTGCGGAGTGGAGGTGATGCCAGTTAGCCCAAACTGGGAGGTAGGGAAGGGGATCTGGTTAGGCTGGAAGAACCCTAAGGGACAGTAGTTGACTGATGCAGCTCCAACTTCCAGGGGACAGGGCTTGTGAGGAAGTATCTGTGGGCGATGAGGGCCTGGTTATCTCCCTGGGAGTCTGTGAACCAATGAATCTGAATCCACAAATGGGATTATTATTTAAATGGTAGTTGCAATTTACATGTGGGACAAGGCAAAGAATGTTTGAGTAAAGAAAAAGATCTACAGTTATGATTACATAAAAATGAGGAATGCTCATCTGTCAAAAACTATCCAAAATGAAAAGGCATATGTCAAACTGATGACAATATGCACTGCAAATAAAGCGGACAAAAGGATGACATCTTTCCTGTATAAAGAGCCCTGTGAGTTGATGAGAAAAGCGAAAGCTAGGACCAGTTATAAGGTGAGGACCATGAGTAGTTTAGACATATGGAGAAGCTGTTTAGTCTCACTGGAACTAAAGAAATGCAAATTTAAATCATGAAATATTGACATGCTCTTTGCTTTTTTTTTTTTTTGAAACTAGGTCTCACTATTTTTGCCCATGGAACCACAGTCTCACGTTGCCTGTGGTACCACAGACTCAAGCGATCCCCAGCCTCAGCTTCCCAGGCAGCTAGGATTACAGGCACGTGCCACCACGCCCAACTATTTTTATGGGACTAGGTCTCACTCTGATGCCCCTGGTGGGACTCGAACCACAATCCCGGACCCCGCCGCGACTCCATAAGCTGTCACTTACAGGCATGTGCCACTGTGCCTGGCTGCTTTTTAAATTAACCCTGCTTGTTTGTTTTTTTAAACACAACCAACAATTCAACATTTACCACTACTGACACTAAACAAAAATGATAGTAACTGACAAGGGTGTGCAAATACCATAGTTCTTCTGTATTGTAGTTGAATAGAAATTTGGATGATTCTTTTGGAGATAAATTAGATAGAATGGTCTTTTTCTTTGATTTGGGGTTTTCTAAAACACACAATCTTATGCATGTGTTTCACTCATTTACTCACTTATTTCCTAATTATTTTATTCAACAAGAAGCAACAGACCATCTGCCGTTGCTCTGCTATGTGCTGGGTGCACTGAGGAATCAGGCAAATGTGCTATGTGCCTTCGTGCAGCGGCAATGATGCTATGAAACAAGTAATTCCTAAGACTGTGGGAAGTGGTGTGGGGGAAAGTACAGGTTGATGTGGAAGCTATATACTACGATGTTAGCTGGAGTTATTTAGAAGTGCAACAAACTAGAAATATCAGAGCAACCTCACAGAGGAGAGTGGTTCAAGAAATCTCAATACGCCCACTTGGAGGATTATTGCAAAACCATTTACATGTCCTTTTATAGATTATGGAAAATTGTTAATGATTTAATTCTTTTTTTTTTTTGAGACTAGGTCTCGCTATTTTTGCCCATGGAACCGCAGGCTCACGTTGCCCGGGGTACCACAGACTCAAGCAATCTCCAGCCTCAGTTTCCCAGGTAGCTGGGATTACAGGTGCACGCCACCATGCCCAGCTATTTTTTTGGAACTAGGTCTCGCTACATTGCCCCAAGCGGGACTCGAACCGTGACCCCAGTCCCCACTGCGGCTTCCTAGGCTGCTGCTTACAGGCACACGCCATTGTGCCCAGCCTAATGATTTAATTCTAAAGGAGATGGAGAGAGTATTAAGGAGCCAGGAAGTCTCTAAGTATGTTAGAGAGGGAAAGATGCAGAGGAGAGGGAAGGGATAAGAAGGGGAGGAATGGAGGGCAGGAAGGCGAGAGAGAAAGAGAAAAGAGAGGGCAAGGGGATGGGAACAAGTGAGAACAAAGGTCAACATAAACTGCAAAAAAAATGGAAGGGAAAATACAAGGCTATTGCAGACTAATCAGTAACTTCTTATTTCAAACGTTTTCTTTCTTTTTTTTTTTTTTTTTTTTGAGACTAGGTCTCGCTATTTTTGCCTGTGGAACCGCAGGCTCTCGTTGCCCGGCGTACCACAGACTCAAGCAATCCCCAGCCTCAGCTTCCCAGGTAGCTGGGATTACAGGCACGCGCCACCACACCCAGCTATTTTTTTTTGGAACTAGGTCTCGCTACGGGCCCCAGGAGGGACTCGAACCGTGATCCCTAAGTCCCGGCCGCTTCATAGTCTAAAGTTTACAGGCACAAGCCACCGTGCCCGGCTATTTCAAACGTTTTTAATTTCCTTTATGGGTAGGTATACACTACTTTTCTCATAAGAGTAAACATTGACATTTTTAAGTGATTTGTTATTGTTACTGTGATAAATTCCACTCCTGTCTCCTTTCGGGTTCTGAAGAAATGACTGGCTATAACATGTGGGTCTTAATATCTGGAGGTGAAGAAAACAATCCCAGCTCAATAATCCCTCAGTGTGAGAAACAGTGGTGATGTATCAGGTATGGATGCTGAATTTTCTGATGACTACCTGTCATAGTCCAAATAATCTGTGCAGCTCTTATACCCATACTATTGGAGTGGGTTGCTATTTTTTTCCTGTTAAAAAATGAAATGAAAGAGGAAATTAATGGTGGTGGAAATGAACAGTTGGAAGCACTGGGATATTCTGTTCAACCAGAGCCATGCAAGAGGCCTAAACGTTATGTCTTCAATGAGCTTTCTTTCCAAGTGAGTTGATACCAGAAGTGATTAGCTAAAGGACTGTACACTGGGGCTTGGTGGAGAGTTATCACTCTAAAGGAGCACAGATGAGGACTAGCTCAGTTAGTGCCAGTGCTGGAGATGAGGGGAAGTCCACACTGCTGGAGCCACTGCCTCCTGGAGCTGTTTCACCTCATAACAGCGTCACTCCACTTAATTCTTTTTTCCCCACTGTTTCAATTTTATTAGTTTTACAAGTTCTTTATTGAATATATTATTAATTAATTATTTAATTAATTTTACATTGTTATCTACCCCAGGGTTCTCCCACAACCTTATCACCTGTGCTCCATCATCTGAATCTTTCATGCCCTCCCCCCATTCCATCCCTTCCCCTTTCATGCGCTATGCTTTGAACTGTTGAATGTTAGCTTTAAATTTTTCTTGTCCAATTGTTTGCTTTCCCTTTCTCCCTCATGTTAGGAGACCAGTATTTCTCTTTTTCTTTCTGGCTTATTTCTGCTAACATGACCTCCTAGCTCCATGCATGTTGCCATGGATGACGCTAGTTTATCTTTTTAGATTGATGAATAATATTCCATTGTGTACATATACCACAGCTTTCTATGCCATTCGTCTATTTTGGGGCATTTTGGTTGCTTTCATAACCTGACTATTGTAAATAGCGCTGCAATAAACATCCGGGTACAGGTATCTTTTTCAATTAGAGGTTTTTTTAACCTAAATTACATTCATGCGAACATACCTTCTTCAAGTGTACATCTGAGGGGTGACTGCTTGCACATTCCAAAAATAAGTTAATTTGACCTTGTAAAGAACATGCCTCTCAGTAGAAAAGCTCTCAGGACTCTATGAAAAATCCAATGAGATATTTAGTCACTAAATTTAGAAAGGAATTGTATGGATGGGAATGTTCCTTCTTCCAGAATGAGGTCATCAATTAATGGTGTATATACGTCTTCCAAAGCAACGTTATAAGCTCAGAGAAATACGTGTCTGAATTTTAGTGAAATAATTATTGGCAAAAGAGTTTTTATAGTTTCATTAGGTATTGGACATCCCGGATTATTCAGTTGGTCTTATTGCAGTCTATTTGTTATTTCTGCCATTTTGCCTCTAAGAACAGTGTTGAAGACTTTGACACATTTCAGAACATTACATTAAATAAATCTGTCTTGCACATTCCACAGTGCTTTTTCTGGAGGAATATTATAAATATTCAAATATAGGTACACATGCAAATTCAACTAAAATTCAATGCATGCAAATTTTGCATAAATTTCATATTTATAAATTAGCAATAGTTTTGAACTTGTTATTCTATGATATAAATGTATCAAATATGAGCTCATGGGAGTTCCAATAAATATATATTTTTTTATTAACTTATGGGGTCTCTTTCGGTCACAATTTAAGCTTCGTTTCTGGGGTATTATAAGAGAATAATTTGCACTTCATTTACTCTGAATCGTCAAGAACTATGTTCCTCCCGATGTAAATGTCTGCGAAAAGGGCTCCTTATTCATTTTGATTGCTTTTTAAATTTTACTAGCAGAGATGCCCTAGTGAGCCTAAGAGAATCCGTCTGTTTCTTGTGAAGAGTAGAGTCCTAATGAATCACTTCCATGCACTTTTCTGAAGGAGTGCAGAGCAATTGAAATGTGCAATGCATTGATTTACATCAAATGGATTAGGCCTGTGTGCACCATTCCTTGCATTAACTGACTTTCTCCCACAACTGTGCTAATAAAGACAAATCTTCGGGATAGTATCAGCTCCAGTTCACTCATGGTGCTCATTGGATTTTTGCTAGCTTCCAGAGAGTTGAATGTAAGCAGAATGTTTAGAAATTGATTGGAGTGAAAGGCATAGGTTATCACATTAGATACAAAAGTACAAAATGCAGCTATATACTGTGTATAAGAGACAGAGGTAAATAAAGCGTACGGACACAGATCAGGTTGTAAAAATACTAATCAGAAGGAAGCTGGTAGTTGAATTGATATCAGAAAAAATAGACAAAGGCAAAACCATTATTAGAGATAAACTGGATCACTGAATAATGATAACATGTTCAATTCTCTAGCCAACAATTCAAAACTTGTATTTATTAACACCATAATTTAAAAATCTATCAAGCAAAAGTTGACAAAGCTAGCAGAATTTTTCCAATCCGCTAACCTTATTTTAGAAATTGATAGATGAACAAAACATGAATAAAGAGACATGATTTACATGATACAACTACAAAGCCTGATGTGATGGACCTGTGTCCTGTTAAAATACACATTCTTCTCAAGCACACATGGACAACTTTGGGAAGGCAGCTATTGTCACCGCTATGCCACCTGTGCTGTGCAGGAACACTCTTGAAAATAGACCATGTGCCAAGCCATAAAATGTCTGGGAAAAGCTCAGTGACTCGGTATCACACCGCCTACTATCTGAACATGTACACTGATCAATCACTAGGTGCAGCGAACCGTCAGGATGAACAAAAGCATCAGGGTCTCTCCGAGTGCACAAGAAAAGGGTCTGAAATGTTTGTCAGTCCTTCACTGACCACATCTAGTTGTTTAATTCACATGGAGGAGTGAAGAACTCCAAGAGGAGGCAGAAGGAAGTGCTGCAAAGTGACAGTCTCACCCAGGTTAGCTTAGTTCTGGTGACTTTCCATATAGACCTATTAGTGTTTTGGGTACTTATTAGGCCAAGCCATGTGCCTGGGCCATAGCATAGATTTGTATTATTTAATCCTCAAAACATGGATCTTGAATAGATTTTTTTCTTTTTCTTTTCTTATTTTTTTGGAGACTGGGTCTTGCCATGTTGCCCGGGTTAGTCCCGATCCCGCGAACTCAAGCAATCCCCAGCCTCAGCCTTCCAGGCAGCTGGGATTACAGGTGCCCGCCACTGCGCCTGGCTGCTTTTTTCAAGACTAGGTCTTGCTGTGTTGCCTGGGAAACCGCAGGCTCATATTGCCCAAGGTACCACGGACTCAAGCAATCCCCAGCCTTAGCCTCTCAGGTAGCTAGGATTACAGGCATGCACCACAACACTCAGCTATTTTTTGAGACTAGGTCTCACTGTGTTGCCCTGGGTGGATCTCGAACCCCTGGCGAGTCTCGAACCCTCAGACTCAAGCAATTCCTAGCCCTGGCCTCGCACTTTGTAAGCTGTGATTAAAGGCACGTGCCGTGCCTGGCCTGTTAACTGATTTTAAAAAATGTTTTTTCGAGTATTACCTTTTGTTGTGGTAATACTGCTTGACAACACTGTATATTATTGGGGTATATGCAGACTTACACCTCTTCAGGTGTGTTCAACCGCACCACACCCACCGCCAAAATAGCCCATCATTCTGCATCATAGTCTGTCAGTTCCCATCCACACTTGACTCTGCACCCCCACCTCTTCCCCTCTGGCAGTCTCATTAATGGGTATTTCTAAAGGCACATTTGAAAAAGTTTAATAAAGATTACTGAGGTGAATTCTTCAATCTCTAATTCCCTTTTAAATAATGATTTCAATACCTAAGCTATTGTAAGTGATTTCAACAGTGATTTACATAGAAGAATGAGGTTTCAGTTATGTTAGAGGAAAGATTTGTTTTTTTCCTTCAGATAAGGAAAACAAGGGCTTAACTATTTAAATGTATGCCTTATGTTGACTTAAAATATAGTGCACACACTTTATTGAGGTTTGTAAGAGGAAAAAGCTTCTTGCTCTTTCTGGAATGCTGGCAATTGTCTGATTAGCAATGTCAGTTGTACTTCTCTGACGGTGAACTCTTTCTAAAAATGACCACTGCTTTTCGCTGCATTTGATCTGTGTAGACACAGCCTCTGGAGGATAGTGGAAATGAGCCAGAGCAGCTCATCTGATCTTGGAGCAAGTGTAATGTGCCAGTGAATAAAGATTCTCTCTCTCAAAACTCAGGGTGTTAGAGAAAATGAATACTGAAGCCAACTCTTAGTCCTAAGTACTTATCATCAGAATAATAAAAGTGTATTTTATTACTAATATAACTCACGGAGAGCAGCACATTTCCATAAGAGTGACCATTCTCTTTTGGAGATGCAGCCTTCGAAAAGAGAATATGCCAATTAACATGGATTTATCAGTTGGTAGATTTTAGTGATGGTGGCAAAGAAATTAGGGTGAAAGCAAGCTAGAATGGTAGAGATAGCCCATACAGCCAGAGACCAATGTGACCTTGGATGATGACCAGCCACCTCAGCAGGTGCCTCCGAGCTGAGACTTTGCTGGGTGTAGTAATCGGCACCACAACTGGAAGGTTGAAGACCTGCCTGAGTCTGTTTTGTCAGATCCGATCCACTAGAGGGAAATTATTTTTGTGATTGGTTTTGCTGAAAGTGTTAGAGTACATTCTCAGTGTGTAATGGACTACAACTCATTAATAAGCAATGTTGAAATGAAGCATATTAGGGTGAATTATGCATAGTAGGCTATTTATAAAAACTGCTTCAATAAAAAATTTAAAAGAAGTAGAAATGATTCTCTGCATAAACACTAAGATTAATGAAAAATAATGAGGTTAATAGGAGAATATGGAGCAGGAGCAAGGTCTCTTTAAAGAACTAATTTGTATTATTAAACAAAATAATCTCTGGCTCTTTCTTCCTTTAGCATAGCATCTACCACCCTCAATTTGTTCTTTCTGACTTGGATGCAAAGCAAAAGTGAAAAAAAAAGATCATTTTAGCATTAATTTAGCATTAGCATCATTTTAGCATAGCATTTTGCAATCTTCTGGCAGCTTTTGTATTTATTGCCATATGGGTGTACATTAATCTGCATGTCCTTCTCATTTATATGTTTATGAAGTTATAAAGATATACACATGCACACACAAAATAATTAAGCCAGTGATATGTGTTTGACAATGTTTTGTGACTTAATGCCAATTAGAAGGGGGTTAAAGAAAACCTTGCATTTCGAATCCAATTGCTTCCATGATTTTGGTTTATGTACTTAAGGACAGAATGCATTTAAAGTGCCAGAATTTGCATACATGCAGCTTTGAGTGAGACCTGTATTTATTAAAGATGGCCTGGAATAATAATAAGTAGAGGATTATGACTGGGATGTCATAAGAAACGCCAGGATGAGACGGAAATCACACTGTTTTTCATTTCTAGCAGCTCCTCTTGTGGATCGGATCTGACAAAACAGACTCATGGAGGGAGCTAAAGGCAGTTGACTTGGCTAGGTTGTTGAATGCTCATCTTATCTCAATGAGGGAGTCTCGTGCAGATATCTCCCTTCACACCACTGAAGGGAACAAGCTCATAATTTTCCAAAGTTCTGCTGAGTGGCAAGTAAAAGTCTCATCCAGGAGTTGCATGCATAGAAGTTATTAGTAAGAGTCACTATTTCGCCCCTTTAAAAAATATGGTTGTATTAGAAGGAGGAGGCTACCATGCTTCCCGCTGAGAATCATGTTTGCTTTGCTGTTCAACTATGGTGCTGTAACGGCTATGGGTTGTAGGAAGGTTATGCTTCCAGTAGCAAGGGGCTGAACGTGGGGCCTCTCCGGTTGTGATCTTTGGCTGGGAGTATCTTTTCTAGAGAATGTTAAGTTTCCACACTGACAGCAATTGGGCTAGGGAGCACCCAAGTCCAGCTCTTCTGATTGGCTGGAACCTGACACTAGAACGCAGAGCCTGCTGGTTAATGGAGAGCTCTTTCATGCAGGGTACTTTCTAGAAGGGAGAGAGTGGTGTGTCCCAAAGCCCAATGTATGCAGGGGTATACCATTTGGCTCTTAGTTTGGTGGTATCTGAATTTAGCTTAGTACTAGCAACCTATAAAGAAAAACAAACTTCTTCCGGATCTCCAAACGGGTGGACATATACCAGAAATGGTAGGAGACCTGGTTAAAATGTGAGTGATTGAAACTGGGTCTGAGAAAGAGAAATAGCACTGGACAGCAAAGAAATTATTGTCACCATTAAATGCTCATCTTGGTGATACTGACCTCCCAAATGTGGCTTTGGGAACAGGATGAACAGTGCACCTGAGCCCTGTAACAGGACCAAGTGGGAGCAATGCACCCTGCTGACTGGCAGCTTGGGTAAAAAGCACGGTAGATCTTGGGGCTGCTGGTGACTTTCAACTTGGGCACTATGATGCTGCTGGACCAAGGGTGAAAGCTGGTTTCAGAAGCCTCCTGTGAGTTGGCATAATTTCCTCAAATTCAAGTTGTTCTTTGTTTTATATGCCTAGTATTTAGGTTTCTGATTTTACTATAAAATGTCAAACTGTCAATTGAGAAAGTAAGAGTGAGTGCTGATAAATGCAGAATATGTTGATTTATTTAAGATAAATTCTTTTAATCCTTTCCCCTTAATGACAGAAGATCATTAAGTGGTTATTGGGATCTTTGTGTCTTTGTTCTTTAGTTTTCCCCCACTATTACAGTAATACATTTGAGGGTATCTAATGACCCATTGTTTCAAACATGTTTATGTAAAACCTAAAATGCACCAATTTTCTCTTGCTGCAAAATTTTGTAACACTTGTTGCTCTCCCTGTATCTTTAAATGTTTTAAGGATACTTCAAGCATTTGCATTATCTGGTTTTTGCGTATACTTTTCAAGATTCGAATTATGTGTGTTCAATGCGTCTTATAAACATTCCTTGTTTCCAAGCTAATCTGAATATTGTGAAAAGTTCAGCTAATGTGGCCTACCTAAAGGATTTCAGGTATTTCAGCTTGATATGGGAAAGTTGATGAATAAAGCTTTAACCAGTGATGAATTTGACTGGAATAGTTACTGCGAGGATTCTCGTCATCTCTGTAGATACTCAATCTAGCATGGGAGCTAGTGGAGAAAGTTATATTTTGTGCAGAAATCCAGACATTGCATAAACTTTGTGGGAAGATCAGTTCTTTTCAAATGTTGGCCATTGGTAATAATGCCGCAATCAACACGGGTGCATATATCGTTTTGAATGAACTTTTGTATTCTTTTGATAATTACTCAGAAACAGAACAATATTACTCCAATAAAAATGCTTAAAGATTTGTAGAGATCTATGAATGTTTCCTAACATCTAGAGCTTTGATTTTAAAAAATTTTTTTTCTTAATTTTTATTTTATTTTGTTGAGTCTAGCTCTCACTATGTTGCCCTGGGTGCCACAGACTCAAGTTGCCCAGGGTACCATGGACTCAAGCGATCCCCAGCCTCAGCCTCTCAGGTAGCTGGCATTTCAGGCACCTGCCATGGTGCCTGGTTGCTTTTTTCAAGAATAGGTCACTCTATGTTTCCCGGGGTAGTCTCGAACCCATGAACTCAAGCGATCCCAGGCCTCTTGCCTCCCAGTGCTTGGACAACAGGCACATGCCACCACGCCCGGCTGGAGCTTTGATTTTTTTAATTTGATTTTTTTTTTTTGCACCGTCATGTAATTATTTACAAATTCTGTTACACATGGCGAAGACTTGTGATCAGTGGTGCTATCCTTTGGAATAAGGGTTCCTAGCTTCCATTCAGCTCAACAACTGGACTCAAGCCTTAAAGTGTTTTCTGCTTCAGTCCTTTGCACAAAGCAGAAATGATATTTCCTGTCATTGAGCTCATGAAGATACCGGGCTCATAATTATGTCATGCCTTACAACCACTTTGAGCTTTGTTAAGAAGGATGTTGCTCTCAAATTACAGTATATTGTTCTGTAAGTATAAATATATCGTCATGAAATGAATCTTCTGGGAAGCAGACAGGTGGACTAAATACTAGGGGTTAATAACAGCAGTGAAACCAGAAGGAATAGATGACCTTCAAGAAAGTGAGGAGGGAAGTGGCATGTGCCAGGATTAGTGAGCCTAGAAAATGCTGGTCAGATTTAGATAAGCCTAGGACTCTAGCATCAGTGGCTTTTGCTCACTTGTTAGTAGTAACTTGAGTTTGAAAGAGGGAGGGGGTGGGTGAAGGCAACCAGTGTTACTTACTGGACACCTGTGAATGGAGACAAGCCTTTTTGGTTGCAACAAGTGATACTCTTCACAGCCTCCTCTTTCTTTTTCTAAGAGTGGTTGTTAAAATGTTGCTGCTCTATGTCTGTAATGTTCTGACTTTACTCATGACCTTACATTAGGCAGTAGATACAAATGATTGCTCATCAGCATCTATTGATGCCAAACTTTTCCATAAAACATATGATCCCTTACCACCAACCACATATTTTGAAAAAAAAGAAGGGAGTCTTAAGGTTCTAAGTCATTGACATGTTTGGTTGAAAGGGATGTGGTTCTCATTGGCTGAATAGCTTGAAGGGATGTCTTCCTTGTTCAACCTGTTCAGGCTGGCTTTTGACCCCCGCATGAAACTAGGCAGGTGAGCAGACTTTTGCATAATGTAGCAGACTTGTAGCCTAAGAATACCTGAAACAAAATACTCACCACACTGTAGTATAATTACCTTTATTTTTAAAAAAAATTATCAAATGAGCGCTCCAAGATAGTCTTTCATATCTGTCTTCCTAGAACCTTTGTCCATAGCAGTCAGTTAGTATTTGTTGAATAAGCAAATTAATTATTTTCAAACATCATAAATTCAATCTTTCCAAAGTCAAACTCAATTTTATCTTTCAGTGGATGGCACCATAGCCAGCTTTCCAAGGAACTTCAGCATTCTCCACACCAGCACTCTCAAATCACCTGGGGGTCTTGTTAAAATGTAGACTTTGATTCAGTAGGGATGGGGTAGGATTTAATTTTCTAAATTTGTAACAAATTCCCAGACCCTGCTGAAGCTGTTGGTCTGTATGTTACACTTTGTGTAGCAAGGATTTAGATCCTGCCTCACCTTCAAAATTGAAACCATCAAGTCTTATTGACTCTCTTATGTCCCAACCTTGATCACTCATCTCTGTTGCCTCTTCTTAACTGAAGCCTACATTATTTTTTGTTGTTTTTTGTGTTTTTGCAGAGATTATTGCAGTAACTATTATCTAGTCTCCCTGACTTTTCCCCCTCTCACTTCATTCTCTACTATGACCCAGGTGATAGTTCTAAAGTCCATTCCTAAGCAACTGATCATGCTTATCCTTGCTGGGTAAAGCAGCAGTCCATCTTGCAGAGTGAGGTAGGAGTGAAACAATGTGAGACTTGAGGAGCCAAGGTTTTTGAGGGGTGGTAGACCAATAGGAAGGGCCAATTTATGCAGACAGATACTGTTGCTTCTGTCTATCCTCCCTCACTCCCATCCATTCCTCCTTCCTCCTACTCCTCCATTCATGTAGTCAGCCAGTTACCCAATTAATCAGTGAAACATCCATCCATCTGTCCATGGCTTCATCCATCCAGCTGTCCATCCAATTAACAAACCAACTAGGCAGTCAGCATGCTAAGACAGTTAGCTCTTGGATTAAAGTTAAAAGACTTTTACATGTCATTTATAGCAAAACCCAATCATTTGATACTGATTGTTTTATATTCTTTGGCCTATTAGATGCCTCCATGTTTTCTAGTCAAATATTTGCTCTTCGGGGCCCAGTCAGACCAAAATCCCTTGTTTACATTCTTTTTTATTTGAATTACTGAGAATTTCCTTACAAATCCCATGCTTAAAAGATTGCTTGCCATTTCTTTGTCTTCCAGATTTCCCTGGTGCTGCTTTCTGTTCACATTCTCTAGGAGGTATAAGCTGATACCGACCATGATCTGGGCATGGGTGGTAGCTCCCACAGCTCCCACAGTTCCTGTGGCCACAGCAGAATATTCTATTCCTACGACTAAGCTTTTTGTTTTAGCCTTAGCAAAAGAACCCATTGCGCTTACTGAGACTGGCTATGTCTGGGGTGGCTGTACTTTAGGAGACAGAAGAGGCAGGCGCCTTACCCTTTTGTGGGTGGATTGGTGGGAGGGATCTGTCTCAGGAATTCTTACAGCCTGCCACTTTCCAGTCCTCAGCCAGCGCCCCTCCCCCACACCTCTGGCATGTGGTCACATTCACGGGAGAATGAGGAGCCCTGTTGGCATTTAGTAGCGTTTGTTTTCCTTCCCCTTTAATTTAGCAGGCCATTGCAGGACCTGTCCTTTGTTCATTTTTCCAGGGTTTTCTGTACCCTGAGGAACGCTTCCAGCTGACTTTCTCCAGAGAGAAGTGCTCGGAAGATCAATGAGATGAGATCTTAAAGGGTAAATCAGGTTTTCGAATGTTTTCAGGCAGCGTCTATTCAGCTGAGGGAGAAGAAGTGCTCACAAGGACAGAAATGGGCCTGGTGACATGTGGTCCTGACAGCAGCGGTGCAAGCAGTCAGTGCAGTCAGGCCTGCGTGGCGGGTCTCGGCCCGTAGCAACAGAACCTGCTCTCCTTAGATTTCAAACGGCCATTTAAAACTCCTGAGTCAGGGAGAACATAAAGTGCATCTGACCTGAAGGAACTGGCTAATGGAAGATCAAAGCTGTGAAAACTGTCCCTTCAGGAGGGTTTGTGGGGAGGGGGGGGTAAGGGTGTGTGTGGGGGGTGGGGCTGCGCAAGAATTTCACGTTTCCTTTAGGTTTTTCTGCTCCCTGTCAGGCTCGAGAAATAACTGGTGTGAAACTTACAGTGCCTTTCAGGAACAACTCGAGAGGGTGTTGCTTAGATGCTTAGAATTCAGTGCTGCTGTTCTCTGTGTTCTTAGAAGTCTCCAAATGAAAGGCCTTGTTGTGGGAGTTGCCTCATTTGGAGTAGTGTTTGGATGACTATAGAGTGGCAAATTGAGAAAACACATCTGATATTTTATCCTCTGTTATGAGATTCAGCTTTGGTTAGCTGGACAGTTCTAGCCACTGGGATGAAGAGATTGATTAGCCTTCTTTACACAGGGATTTTAGGTCATAGGTCCTGCAGGATTCTAATCTGTTAGATGTCAGCTATGGGGATTGGTCAGGGGAACCCCTCCCCCTATCACACACATCTTAGACTTCTCAAATTAGGGGAAGCAAGCAAATTCCATGATCCCTCACAGAAAAGTGTAGGGTAAGTGAGTGATTCAGGCTTTTCCCTCTATTAATCTGCATAACCAACACCTGAGATGTTGTGTCTTCCCTGTGATTGTGCGGCCCAGTGGGTGTGCACTGTGTTAGTGTGCACACCATGGTCTGGGAGAAAGGACAAAGGATCACAGACAGCATAAGAGAAGAGCATGAGAGAGAACATGAGAGAATGTCAGAGAGAGAGAGAGAGAGCCCAGAGAGAGAGCTGAGACAGAGCAGAGAGAGAGAGAGCAGAGAAAGAGTGTGAAGATTCCTGGGGGACTGAGGGGACTCACCTGTCTCCCAGTACCTGCACTCGCACTCCTCCCCCCAGCCCTGCCTTGCCCAGACCTGCCCTGTCTGGGGTGTCTGTATAACTGCTAAAACCAATGAAGAATCTGTGCACATTGGTGAGCCTGATGCTTGCATGACAGTTGGCATCAAGAACAGGCTGCTTAGGCTGGGCATGGTGGCGCATGCCTGTAAGCAGAAGCCTAGGAAGCCATGGCCGGGGCCAAGGATCACAGTTCGAGTCCTGCCAGGGGCACATATCGAGACCTAGTTCTAAAAAAATACAGCTGGGAATGGCACCTGTAATCCCCGTTACCTGGGAAGCTGCGGCTGGGGTTTGCTTGAGTCCGTGGTACCCCGGGCAATGTGAGCCTGAAGTTCCACGGGCAAGTCTCAAAAAAAAAAAAAAAAGAACAGGCTGCTTACATGGCAAAAACATAATTAGGAAGATCATTTTGTAAAATGTCCAGTATGTCCAGCTATATTTTTTTGGAACTAGGTCTCACTACATGCCCTAATCAGGACTCAAACCATGATCCCTAGCCCCGGCCATGGCTTCCTAGGGTGCTGCTTATAGGCATGCGCCACCATGCCCCGGCCACCAGAGAGTTCTTCCTTATTCCCTTCCGTTGGCATGAAAACTGAAGCATGAGTACTTGGTTGTACCATTGATCTAGGGTCAATCCACAAGTGGTCAGAAAGCCAGCAGTTCGCAACCTTCTTGTCCCAGGCAGGTCGTTAGTTCCCAGGTATCCTGTCTGTTACATCCTCACCAGCGGCCATTACGCTGAGGACTGTTTGGCTGGCTGTCAGGAGGAGCTTGGGCTATTTTCAGAGCAAGCTTAGCAGCCGGCATGGTTATACCGAAGACCACCCAGTAAGAGATAACACGCCTCACCTGGCCACATTCCAAGGAGGAAGCACACAGGCTCCAACTGGACTGCATTTCTGAAGGGTTTCTTTAGGGGCGGGAGGGGCGGCGGGGAGGGCGGCCTCTTGTCTGGGAAATGATGGCTGTACATGGCCTCTTTCAAAACATTGCTGACTCCCAGCTCTAAGTGTCCTAGCTTTTCCCTTCCCATGACTGCCAGAAAGACAAGCGCAGCCCCCCACCCCCCTCCATGTCAATTCCATGCCCCCGTAGGGACTGGAAAATCTTTGGAGTGTCTGATGATTTCAAAGGGGAGATACAGGTCTCAGGAATGAAGCCCTCCACTCCTGGCCCAGAGTGACATGTAAATTCCTACCAAATGAGGTTCCTCTGTTGGAATGAACCGCGGGTGGGGTGATGTGCATCCGAGGAGGAGGGGAGGGCAGTTCCCCTGATTTATAGAGTATGTTACTGCCGATGAGATGCATAAATAAATACATAAACAAGTAAAATGAACCTAATCCCAGCAGCAATAGAGAGGCTTTGGGATGCCATGTTGCAAGGTCTGCGGGCAGGCAGGTGCCATTGAAAGGGATGTGAACGTCGTTCTACTAAAGCAGTTTAATCCTAGCTCTGCCACTTGTAAGCCAGGCAGCTTGGGGCAGTTTATTTCACCTGCCTGGCCTTCGGTTTCCTTATCTCTAAAATGAGCTTGTGTTCCCTCCTGGGCTTGTGTTCAGGCATCAGAGAAGATCCTGGACACAAAAGCGCTTTGCACACAGCCTTTCCTGCGTCCTCTTGGGTGAGTGGCGCTTGTGGTTATCAGTCACACTGCAGCTCACTGCACTCTGCCTTCCCATTTGCCCATGGCCAGGCAGGCCCAGACTTCGCAAAAAGGTTTTTCCACAAAAGTTTTCTCACCTTAATGCTGAAATAAACACTCAGTCCTGTAGGGACATGTAACTTCATTGAAATGTGGCTTCCTTTCATCAGCGAGGGTTCAAGATAAGCCTGTGCTTTGAAGAAGTCACCGAGAGAGGGAGGGCATACGGTGTTTCCAAGCATATGGAGATGGCTCTAATCTTCGGGGAAGCCCTTTCTTGAGAGCAGCCTTCAGAATTGCTCTTTTTAACCACAGAGGAAACGTCTTTCAACCTGGCTGCTCATTGAGTATGCGGAGGCGCTGTCACCATTTCTAATCCTCATAGGATTCAAACCATAGAATATCTGCTCTATCATGCTCTTTAGAAGCCTCATTTGGTAGTATTCAGACTATTTGCTCCAAATTCCAGCTGTCTAGAGATGGGGCATCAAGGTCAAGGGAGCTCTTGCTGCTAAGATGCCCGGAGTTGTAGTTTGCATCATCAGGTTAACATTGGCACTTCAGGAATGTGAAAAGAATGTTCAACCATTCGAAGATACATTCTTTTTTTTTTAACAGTCTTGATGATTTTATTTGTCTATTTATTTGTTTATATATATATGTTTCACATCTTTGTATTCCCCGTGCATCCCCCACCACCTTCTCTCCCTGACCTACTCCCTCCCATCCCCCCACATCTTCATGTGCCCCCCCCTTGTGTTCTCTAGTTTGGGTTGTTAGCTTGTTTGGACTTTTCCTCCTGGCCTTTTGCTTGTTTTTCCTATCACCCATAGATTAGTGAAACCATTTGGCTTCTGTCTTTTTCTTTCTGACTTGTTTCTGCTCATATGATTTCTTCTAGGTCCATCCACGTTATCATAAATTCATCAAATTTGTCATTTTTAATTGATGAGTAATATTCCATTGTGTATACATACCATATCTTTTTCATCCAGTCATCTGTCTTGGGACCTTTGGGTTGTTTCTATGTGAAGAAACTTCCTTATTTGAAATGTGAAGTATGACTAAATGCAGCCCGCCTTACAATTAAGACTATATAATATTTCCTGTTAAACAGTGAGATTTTATATAACTAGGACATTGGTTCATTGCTGTGCTTTATTTACTTATAAAATATTTATTGAAGTGATGGTGGTTTATAACATACACGCTTCAGATGTAGGGCAATATAATGAACCATCTGTACCTACCATATTATAATTACCACCATAAGTTTACTTTTTATCTTTTTTTTTTTTTTTTTGAGACTAGGTCTCGTTATTTTTGCCCGTGGAACCGCAGGCTCTCATTGCCCGGGGTACCATAGACTCAAGCAATCCCCAGCCTCAGCTTCCCAGGTAGCTGGGATTACAGGCGTACGCCACTACGCCCAGCTATTTTTTTGGAACTAGGTCTCGCTAAGGGCCCCAGGCGGGACTCGAACCGCGATCCCTCACCCCAGCCGCTTCATAGGCTGATGCTTACAGGCATGAGCCACCGTGCCGGCCCTTACTTTTTATCTTTTACCTTACAATTGACCCCTTTTATCTGATTTATTTATATTCATCCCCCCTTCCCTTCTGGAAACCACTATTTAGTTAGCTCTGTTTTGTATGTTAGGTTCACACTTAAAGTTTTAAATAGCAGATCTATTCCTATTAAGTTTGAAAATCGATTTCATCCAACTCTTTCTAGAGGCCAGGAGAGAGGAGAGTCTTATTGTTGGTTACTAACGATGTTCCCGCTGAAATGGGGCCTCACAGTTGCCAATCAGGTTCTCTTTACCATGTCAGAGTGTCTCTTGTCCACAACCGTATTTCATCTCAGATGAAATTTTCCTTGTCATTAGTTGGTTTGCATATAGAAATTGTAAACTCATCTTGCAGCAATAATGGCATATTACCGCCTCCCTTTGCATTTTCCTGAGTTATTTTACATACACCCTTTCCTTCTATCTTTTTACCATAGCTTGTAGTTATCATCATGACTGTTGTTATTATAAATACTGTCATCTCAATCCTGTGCATGAGGAAATTGAGACTCAAGCAGGTCATAAGCCAATGATTCAAGACCATCCTGATAGTGACAGAATTCAGAAGACCCCCTGTGCTTTCAGACTTAATTAATTTGATGTTGGCACACGTCAAAGCAAAATAGGAATCCAAAGGTACACCTTGAGAGGTTAACCTGAAGCTTGCATGAACAACATCATTTCACTGCTGAATTAGTTCATCTACACAGGATGGTTGAGCCATCAGTATCTCAGACACCCCAGGTCACTGGGTGGTTTCACCTATAGATTACCATGGCTGCGTGCCAAGGACCGCATTGCTGTGAGCCTTGGTGTTCTGGTAACAGAGATCATCAAGGTTCAGAAATGGGCTGGTAGCCAAGGACAACGCTTCCTGCCCTGTCGGTGACAGTGACAGTCAAGGAAGACTTGCGCCTAGTCCCGAAGGGCAAGTCTGAGTCTGTCCAGTGGCTAATGTGGGGATTAGCTGTAGCTTTGGGGAATCTGCCTGCTGTTGGCCTAGTTAGAGGAGCGCCTTAAGGACTCATTTCATTTGACAGTTTCTTGGTCTGCTGCAATCTTCCCTTGGAAAATTTGTCTTGCCTCTTGAAAATTGAATGGGGATTGTGGTTGAGTTCTGCCTGGGGCAACACAGTGGGGCCTAAATAGCTGGGTGTGGTGGCGCGCGCCTGTAATCCTAGCTACCTGGGAAATCCTAGCTACCTGAGGCTGGGGATCCCTTGAGTCTGTGGTACCCTGAGCAACGTGAGCCTGTGGTTCCACAGGCAAAAATAGCGAGAACTAGTCTCAAAAAAAAAAAAAATTGAATGAGACATTGTTTTTTTTTGTTTATGTTTTCAACGCTGGATCATTTTTAGTTTGGCAGAGCAAAATTTATCACCGTTAATGTTTTAAAAAATATAATGGGAAAGAA
This sequence comes from Uropsilus gracilis, assembly GCA_004024945.1. Lineage (NCBI taxonomy): Eukaryota > Metazoa > Chordata > Mammalia > Eulipotyphla > Talpidae > Uropsilus > Uropsilus gracilis. Next base: position 24,326 of record PVHY01008335.1, read on the forward strand.
AAATCCTTCCCAGTTTTGGTTCCGTGAGTGGAGCTCATGCCAAATCAATCCTGCTTTGGGCAGTGCACATCAACTCGGGACTCTGGGTGCCCCTTTGAGGTTAAGAGACAAGACTTGGTCGCACCCAGAAACCAAGCATCCTCAGAGCCGGGGCTAACTCTTCAGGTCAGGGCCAGTGTTGTTGAACTCCCTGCTGGGAAAGTGGTGGTGCTGGCACCCCTCCGAGTTTCCCTTTTGTGGATGAACACAAAGTTTCTGTCTCCAGAGCTCTAAGCTGGTATTTTCACTTAGCTTACGGGGCAAACAGACCAAACACACAATGGTAAGTAAACTACCTGGCAAAGTGAATCACTCTGACTAGCAAGTCGGTGGGTGGACAGAAGTTTGTAGACTGATTCCGCTTAGTTCTGAATGTCGACAAGAGACAGACTCAGAAGGGAGTTACTTCTGGTGCTTGCTGGATAAAGGTCTCTCGTCAGTCACCTTGCTGAGCTGGATGAAGTGGGCGGTCGTTGTCAGTGGGTTCTGTCACTCCCTGCTCGTAATTGTTTAGATGTGGGCTGTTGACGTAGTGAGTGAAGTGCTGAGAGCTCACTCTCAGGGCTGTGAGCTGTGAATGTTAGCAGCATGAAGATACCTCATGATCCCTTCCTGCCTTGGGGAGAGAAGAATGGGGTGAATGGCAAGGCTTGCTTTTGTTACTGAAGCAACAAAATTCGCATTCTGTCTGAGATAAGATGTTTGGTCAGTGAGTTTTAGTTAATGCAATTGAAACAATTCCGGGATGACTTAATGAGCCAAAGCATCAAGGGTGCGTGAAAGTACAGTATTTCAGTGCAGGCAGTGTGAGCCTGAGGGAGGGGGAGGCAGGAAGAGGCACTACTTCAGTGGCTGCTATTTGCCAGAGCAGTCTATAATCATGTTAGATTTGATGGAACAGATATTTTATGGGTGATGCGTTTCCTCATCCCCCATCAGGAAACGCCGAGCTCGTTTTCACTGCCATGTCCTCAGATCCCCACACAGAGCCTGTCTGGCATTGGCATAGGACTCATAAATCGACGGAGTGAGGAGAGCTGAATTTTGGAGGATGCCACCTACGGGGCGCAGGGATTATTTTACTAGGGAAGACGGCACAGCAGCAGATGGAGAGCTGAGGCTTGGGAGTTTCATAATGGGTGGGTGGAAGGGACAAAGTTTATCAAAGGCATGAGCACAGAAATAAATGCATAGATTTGGCAATAAGGTTCCAAGAGAAATGTTAGCATATTTTAGGGGGTTAAATTCTGAACTACAAATCACAGATGACGCTGACTCCTTCGTTGGTTGGGAAATCAACCCCCTTTCCCGCTCCTTGTGTGAGCAGAGTGCCAAAGCTGCTTCCATTGAACTATGCACCCTATTGAGTTGAACTCATGTCTGGCAGAGGCAGGGACAACTCAACTGGCCCCCAGAAATTCTAATCTGGGAGCAGCATCAGGGCAGTTGTGCATTTGGCAGAATCCTGTGAAAATGCACGCTCTTGAGATGGAGAACAGTGACTGTCAGAAGCGACAAGACCCAGAGATTTCAGAGTTCAGTCTCTCCAATAAACACACATGGAAACTAAGGTCCCATGAGTGACCTGTCCCAGGTCTCTCAGCAAATCACTTGCAGAATCATTGCTCAAGTGGAGATACCTTCGTTCTCCACCTAAATTCTCTTCTCCTTTGCGTTCTTCATTGTGTGATTTACAATGGCCATCACAAAGACGGGAGTCAGGGGACTTGGAATTAAGTGACTTGTGCAGGGTCATGCTGAGGGCAGATCCCAGGGGCTGTCTGAATCTAGAGTTCCTGGATCCAGTGATGATACTGTATGATGGAGAGTCCTGTGTGGAAGGAAGAGAGGATTCCCTAAAGAGGGCTGCTCAGGAAAAGCTACTCTGAAGACGTTACATTTGAGCTGAAATCCAAGAACATTTGGGAAGTAACGAGCTCTAGAAAAGCTGGAGGAGTCCAATATGAGAGCACCTCATTTCCAAGGACCTGAGTTTGATTTGCCCTAAGGGTTATTGGTGAGTTCTTTGCTGAAGTCCTTTTTGGAGGTAATTCTTTGACAGACTCATTGGGCAAATGTTCTAACTCAGCAGTTTGTACCAGTGGCTCATGTTATGAAATAAATGCCCCTTAAAGCGCGCTTGTTTCCTTGTTGTGTGTTTGGTAAGTGCTGGATGAATCAGTGGCATTTAACAGGCACTGGGAGCTGTGGGAAGAATTTACTTAAGAATGGGCATGGGCAAGTGTGACTTGGTGGAGGAAAGGAAGGAAGGAAGGAAGGAAGGAAGGAAGGAAGGAAGGAAGGAAGGAAGGAAGGAAGGAAGGAAGGAAAGAACAGCCTTTTAAGTTAAGCAGGACTAGGTTTACTGGTAAAATGCTGATGAATATTTTTCCTCCAAGATATTTTGTGTATGTCTTGCTGCAGGATTCCCAAAGTATTTTTCCTGTGTCCGACAGAGGCTTGTGTTTTCAGAGGTAATCAAGGGCTAGGAATCACTGGCTACTGGAGACATGAAGTCTTCCCTGTGTGGGCTGGTCCTGGACCAAAGCAATGCAAAGCCAGGACTTATTTCCTGCTCTGCAACTGACTTGCCTTTGACACTACAAGTTTTAATTTTCTGTCTCACATGTGACATGTGTAACATGCCTGTTCTTTTCTCTAACACAACAGTAATTTCATTGACAGGATTCATGAAGGCATGAATAAAATGCAAATCCTCTGTACTATTGATTGCCAGGTATTTCTTGGTAGTGGCTGAAGGAAAAGCATGTTATTTGAAAGGATAATATCAGATGTCATATATGTTGACTACTGAAAAAGGTAATGGAACCCACATTCTATCCAGGCTCCTTAGTTCACGCTTCATTCTTTTTTTTTTTTTTTTTTTTGCTGTTGTGCCAATACTTTTCAAAGTCTCATTCTTTGATCGCTTGTGTTGGCCACACAAAGCTGGTGAACAAGAACTGGTTCTGAGATGACTTGCCACACTTACAAAGCAGAAGGCAAACGTTTACGAAAATAGGACCTTGCGATTTGTTTCGATCTGCGGTTTATTCCTAACTGAAATCAAGAGCCACAGGTGATAGTCAAGACTCATAACAAACAGTTTTCACAACAGTTAGAAAGAAGAGAACTTCTCATATTGTAAGGCTTAAGACCAAGTTCAAAGGTTTTCAAGATCTAGGGATGGCAAATAGTGGTGTTGATATGAATATATTAGGAAATCACGCCCACATCGTCATCTTCTACCTAGTTAAGAAGAGCATTGGGGTGGATGGGCGGGGTGTCTAATGTCCTCATTAACTACAACCTCTGCAGCTATTTAAGTCACGTACATTCTTGGTGGTGGTGAAATTATGCTGCGTGAAATACTACCTCCCTCCGGATCTCTCTGCAGGGCAGAGGTGATTACAAGAAATCATCCCTGCTGCAGTCATGCTGGGTATACCAAGACCACAAGATGAAGTAATGTCCATTTCTGCCTTTGAAAAGTGGCTAGAGTGAAACCAGGATATGAGCTATTGCCAAGTGAAATATAATGCCCTGGGGGGGGGGGAAGAGAGGAGATCCTATAAACTTAAACTCATTGCAAGACTGACCATATGGGTAATATATTAAACCACAGTTCTCAATTCGTTATAGTTCAGGGAATGACTTCACAAGGTGTGCCCCTTCCCCCGCCATCTTTAGCCTCAGGAAAGCATTATAGGTTCATAAATGTATTTAGCAAAAAAAATTTTACCTTTAACATTGGTTATGTTAAAAAAAAAGTGCAAATCAATAGTTCCTTAGTAAAGGTATTTTGCTTGCTAACCTTTTTGCATTTAGATTTACTGTATGGTCTTGCATTGCTAATTTCACTTTAGCTATGGGAAATACACCAGTGTGTAGCCATTGGGTCACGAGATAAATCAAATCAATGCAGACTTGACAGTTGAAAAACCTCTCTGCCTGGATTCAGGAAACAAAGGTCTGTTGAATTCACTTTTGGAAAACCCTCAAGGCATCAAAATTCTGGTATTTCTATGTTTTGATACCAGTGAGTGGTAGCCTGTTTTGATAATCATTGCAAAGTATTTTTCTTAAGTAGAGTAGGATCTGCTCAGACAGAAAATCACACTTAGTTGTTAACCTTGCTTTAACCCTCAAAACTACCCATTGTCTCTAATCGGACAGGCAGCCTAGTAACTGCCTCTCTGCTGCTTGGAGTCCAGCACAGCGCATGCTCTGAAAAAGTCCAGTCCCAGACCTGTATCCCAGTGGGTTCCCTATGGCTCTGACTTTGGAATGTTTCTGCTTTTTCTAGTCTCGAAAGCGATGGTACCAACCACCCATTGTACAACTCAGCTGCATGATGGAACTTGCCAACCAGCTCTTAACTCTCCTTGAAAACATATACTTTTATTTTATTATATATGCAAATGATATAAATGTGCAAAACCTTTTTGCACAAGTAATTCACATACTATACAATTCATCCATTTAAGGGTACAATTCAGTCATTTTTAGTGTATTCATAAAGTTGTGTGTCCAAAACCAATAATTTCAGCATTGTTTTTTTTTTTGTTTCTTTTTGTTTTTTGGTTTTTTTTGAGACTAGGTAGGTCTCGTTGTTTTTGCCTGTGGGACCACAGACTCATGTTGCCGGGGGTACCACAGACTCAAGCAATCCCCAGCCTCAGCTTCCCAGATAGCTGGAATTACAGGCATGCGCCACCATGTCCAGCTATATTTTTTTGGAACCAGGTCTCGCTATGTATCCCCCAGCGGGACTCGAACAGCGATCCCTGGCCCTGGCTGCGGTTTCCTAGGCTGCCGCTTACAGGCATGCGCCACCATGCCTGGCCAATTTCAGCATTTTTTAAATTACTCCCCAAAGAAACTCTGGTTTTCACCCCAACTTTCCCATTTTTCACAGCACTGGTAGCCACATCATCTAACTTTATATCTATAGGTTTGTGTTTCATGGCATTTAATGTAAAGAGAATAATACAATATGTGGTTTTTGGTGGCTGGCTTCTTTTATGTTGTAGGTTCCATCAGTTCATTTAGGTTGCAGGTTCCAGCAGTAATTCAATTCATTTATTACTGAGCACTATCCTGTTGTATGGATGGACACCATTTTATATTCATCAGTTGATTGATATTTGCTTTGTCTATACTTATTGAATATTGTGAGTATTACTGCTGTGAACATTTGCTTAAAATCCTTTCTATGGTCATGTCTCTTCATTTCTACTGGAGTTGAGTTGCTGGATCATACAGTAACTGTTGAATACTTTGCAGAACTTCCTCGCTGTTTTACAAAACAGCTGCACTATTTTCTGTCCCTCCAGCAATGTATGAGGGTTCCAATTTCTCAAAATATCCATCTTGTTATGATTGCTCCTTATTACCAGAGCCTTCCTAATGGACGTAAAAAGGTATCTCATGGTAATTTTACCTGTAATGACTAATTACATTGATCATATTTTCATCCGTTCATAGGCCATTTGTGTGACTTTAGAGGAATGTCTACTCAGAATCTTTGCTCATTGCCAACAACAGTCATTTCAACGAATGATTCTGGGTCAAGATAACATGCAAAAGAATGAACTTGAACGCCTACCTCACACCATGTACAAAAACCTACTTAGAATGAATCAAAGGCAAACAAGTCAAAGCTAAAACTATAAATCTTGTACAAGAGAAAATAGCTCTAGATCTTCGGGGCCTTCGCTAGGCAATGGCTTCTTAGATACAACACCAAAACCACAAAAGAAAATAGATTAATTGGGCATAATCAAAATGTAAAACTTTTGTGCTGTTTCGAACACCATCAGGAAAGTGAAAAGATAATGTATAGAACTGGAGAAACAGCTTTCTTCGGTACAATCCAGCCTTACTGTCCCATACTACTTGGCAAAGCTTTATTCCTTAGACCTCTGTTATAGAGACAGTAATCCCAGGTCTCCTATAAATGCTCTGACCTTTCCTCCCCTCACTCCTTCAACATATCCCTCTGTTCTTCTAAACTGAGCCTGTTTTCCTGTGATTGTCTCCACTTGCTGAAAATTGAGCCGTCCTCAAGGCCCATCTCATATTTACTTCTCTGGATTCCCCTATACCTGAGGGACTGTCCTGCTCTTAAATTACCGAGGCACAGGATGTTTGAATGCATACCTAGAATTGTTTTCCTCCCTGAACTTTTCTAAATGAGTCTCCCCCTCCCTTCCCCCCCAAACTAAGAACTTCTTAAGGCTAGTCGGGGACTTCTTAAGACTTGATTCTATTCCTTTTCTGTGGTTGATGCACCATGAACACTTAATTCTTTTTCCTTTATTTTTTTGCCATCGTTTGGAATTATTGATTAATTTTAATATTCGACTTTATTTCTATTACATACTCTTTTGTGTTGTGTTTTCCCTCAGTGGTTCTTCTGCGGTATACTGTATGTAGTTTTATAAGTTACATGTAGCTGCATAACCAAATGAACCACAAATTTGGTAACAAAAGCAACAAATACATATCTGATTGCTTATGTGAGTTGGGAGTCAGGCACATCTTAGCTGGGTTCTGGGGCTCAGGTATCACAAGACTACAGTCAGGGTGTTGCTGGTATTGCTGTCATCTCATCTGAAGACTCGGCTGGGGAGGCTACATTTCCAAGCTCACTGATGTGCTTGTTGGCTATAAGCACAGTTCTACAAAGAATGTAGACCTCAGTTTCTTACTGATTGCTAGCCTGATATCCCCACCAGTTCCTTGCCCTGTGGACCTCTATGTAAGGTAGTTTAGCACATGGCAGCTGCTTCCACCAGAGTCAGTAAGAGATCATGAGAGAAGGTAAATAAGAGAAGCTAGAGTCTTTTTTTGTACCGTAATCTTACCCAGCGGTTTTACTCTGTTGGCAGTGAGTCATTCGATCCATCCCACACTCGAAGGGAGGAAATTACATGAAGGCACTGATAACAGAAGAAATAGGTCCTTGGGAGGGGGGAGGGGAGAGGGAGAGATCAAGGAAGGGGTGAGCACAAGAAGACAAGATGAAGGTTCACAGGTGATAGAGCAGCGGAGAGCCCTGGGAAATGCACCTATATATCTGTATATCTATATATATATCTATATATATACCTATATATAGATATATATAGATAGATATAATTAAAAGACTAAAGTCAAAAAATGACAAAAAAGAAAAGAAATAGGTCCTTCAAGCCATTTGAGAGGCTGCCTACCACAACTCTAACTTAACAATCTCCCTTGAAATAATATAATACCTTTTCACATGTACTATGAAAGCATTGCAATAATGTATCTTAATACCCCTCCTCTTTGTGATACTTTTTCATATATGTTGTACAGAAAACAACACAATATAGTATTATCTTTGTGCTAACCAGTTATCTTTGAAAGAAACATTTAAAATTAGAAAAACAAAATATTTACTCACATGGTTATCAACTCCAGTGCTATTCTATATCACTGGCATTTCACTTGGTATAATTTCCCTTCTGGAGAAAGAACTTTGTTTACTATTTGCTGTATTGATAGATTTCTGGAACTGAATTCTTCCTTTAAGAAAGGAAAATAAATAAGAGACATAAAGATTGAAGGTAAAGAAATAAACTATCATTTGCAGTTGCTCTGATTATTGACAGAAAAAAATGTAATATACAGAAAAATAATGAAAGCTAATTAGAAAATGCTGCAATATTACCTAGTCAAATATCAGTTCATTCAATAGCGTTTTTTTGCACCAATAATTAATCTGGAAAGAGCTGAACTTAATAAGATGTCAGCTTTTTCGTTTAGGAGTTCAAAGGTGTCACTCCATTGTTTTGTCTTGGGTTCGCATCGATCCTAATAAGTTCACTGTCATTTTTTTCTTCACTTCTTTGAAAAAACTTTCTCACCTTTTTAGCATTTAGATTATTATCTGTGAGTTTCTTCATTTTTTCCCTTTCCTTAAGGCTCATTGAAATTTTTAGATTTATGCATATATACTTTTTATAAAATTTTCAAGAATTTTGTCCATACTATTTTAGCTCTCATGGGACTTCATTAGATTCCTGTGTATCGCTTCTCAGCCTTTTGGCTAAGATCAAGTGTAGATCCCTGTGTATTTTCCACATACCTACGTGATTCCTTGCTTATTTCCCCATGTCATGTTTTATCGTGGGTAGTTTCCATCGCTATGTCCTCAAGTTTGTTCATCTTTTCTTCTCCAGTGTCTAGCACATTAGTAACTCTTGTCCATGTTTTTTACTTTAGATACTTTATTTTTCATTTGTCTTTGTGCCCTATATTTTCCATGTTCCTTCCTACTTAGCGTGCACAATCTTTCTCTAGTTTTCTCATGAAATGAAATATATTTATAATGGCTGGTTTAACATCCTTGTTTGCTTAGTTCTATGATTTATTTAATTTCGGAGTCTGTTTCTGTTTTTTTCCATGAGAGTCATATTTTGTTGTTTCTTTGCATTGATATTATGAATTTTAGGTTGTTGGTCTTTATTGTCTTTCCTCAAATGTTGTTGAACTTTTAACTAGGATGCAGATAATGGGCATCAGCTTGACACTTTTGAAGCTTGCTTTATGCTTTGTTAGGTTACTGTCGATATAGTCATTTGCCCAGAGCCAATTTTATGCCACTACTGAGGTGAAACACTTATGAGAGCCCTAATTAATGTCCCATATAATAGAAGACCTTTCCACTCAGCTATCATCCCTTTATGAGCTTCTTGGGGTTGCTCTTCCTGCTTTATATTTAATGATTCTTTTCTTGGTCTAGGGTAGTCTCTTCCCTGGACATGGTGCAGCTTAATACTCCATCAAAGACATGGGGGCTTCCTTCTGGGGGCCTCTGGAATCCTCTCCTCTCTTAGCATTCCCCCCAAAAAGTCTTAACTGCTTTAACCTCCCCATACTGTTATCTCTCTTCCTTATACACAGAATTCACAGTGCTTTTTTGTGTTTCTCTTTCTTGCACTGCAGCTTAGAAATGCTCTCCAGGTAGTAAACTAGGGCAGTTGTCAGTGTTTGCCTCCTTTTCCCCCCTTTTCTCATGGATCACAATCCTGCACTGCCTGTGATCCAGTGTGTGTTATAACCTTTATTTTAAAAATTTTTGGTGCATTTTGTTCAGCTTTCTAGTTGTTTGATTTGTCTTTACACCGTCATGGTTGAAAGCAGAAGTTAGTACTCATTTGGGATGTCATATTGAATTTACACTACTTGGCCCTTCAAGTACTAATTCTTCACCTTTATAAAATACAGAACAGTTTATAGATATATTTTTCCTACATCAGCAGTACAGGACCTAGGAAAGGATACCTTCTTGAACCTAGTAGTCAATAAAAGTATCTAGAAGATGAAATATTTTATTTTCTAAACTATTAGGAAAATGTAAAGCCAGCTTACTCAACCCAACATCACGGTTAGAGCACTAATTCATTCAAACTATCATCACGGTCATGGTGACATTTAGTAGCAGATATGACTGTCTGAGACTATACAATGAATACAGTCACTCCAGTTCCAGAATGACCAAAATGAAATTCATCTGCCACTAGAGTTGTAAATGGAAGAAGGTAGGGGAGGTGGTGAGCATGTCACCTAATCCTAGAGCTGCCTTCCCTTTTTCTATGTGTTTGAAGACTCAGATCATGTCACTGATTACTGGATAATAAGAACTGCCATTCATCCAGTGTTGATGATGTATCTTGCAGTATGCTAAATATACTCTTATTCACTGAATTTCACATTATGTTATTGCTATTTGATAGATAAGGAATTCTGATACAGAGATTTCTTCTGTACTGACAGATCATGTAGCTGAGTATTAGAACCTAGGCATTTGGGTGCCATACTGGACTGTTGCTTTTATATCTGGATCTGAGTTATTACAAACATTAGAGTTTTTCTGTTGTCCCACATTAATTTCTGTATCATTTGGTACTCATTGTACTCTTCTCCCAATGTCTATTTTGGGTTAGATTTGTTCAGGAAGAGCCTGGGTGCTACTTGACAACAAGTAAAATTGTTTAATTTCTGTCTCTAGCACATTCTATCCTCCGATTGAGTTTCACCTTATGGTGGACTTTTGCTGTAGTGGTTCCTTCTTGTCGCTCATGTTGCCCAGGGTACCATGGACTCAAGCATCCCCAACCTCAGCTTCCCAGGTAGCTGGGATTGCAGGTGTGCACCACCACGCCTGACTATTTTTTAGGACTAGGTCTCACTATGTTGCCCTGGGTGGGTCTCAAACCTGTGGACTAAAGCAATTCCTAGTCACAGCCTTGCTCCGTAGGCTGTGATTAAAGGCATGTGCCACTGTGCCCAGCCCTGATGTAGAAAATTTTTAAAAATCTATTTGTTTGTTTGTTTGTTTGTTTATTTATTTTTCATCATTGTTGGCCCCAGGGTTCTCCCATCACCCTGTCACCTGTGCGCCATCATCTTGGTCTTTTGTGCCCATCCCACCACTATTTCCCCCCTCTCCCACTCTTGCTGTATATTTCAATTCTGCTGTTAGTTTCAAGTTTTTCTTGTCTGTTCGTTTGTTTTCCCTGTCTCCCTTATGTGAGACCATCCAGTATTTCTCTTTTCCTTTCTGGATATACATGATCCTTTAAAGAAGTCAGAAAATTTATATAAGACATTTTAGAATGATTTTAATGGAACTAGAATTTAAAAAACATTTCATTTCATTGGGGAGTAGCTTTAGTTATGACAATGAAATGGTTCTTTCTCCAATGAGGCTAGAGAAATGAGGAGCCATTGTATTTAATAAAAAGAATTCCTTTTCTCCACATGGCTAGATTAATGAACATTTCTTAAAATAAAATAATGCAATTGCTACCTTTTTCCCAGTGTCATACTCTGAGTACTAAATTTAAGTGACAGTAAAAGATAACGGGTGAAGGGAAAGAAATTGTAGTTGCTTAGTTTATCGGAGTAGTGAAACCCAAGGGATCAGTGGTAGAATTTGAATTCAGTGACAAGAAGAAGGAAGATATTTAGGTTTTATAGGTAAAATACAGTTGGGTACACAAGGTGAGTGAAGAGTATATATTCACTTAGTTTTCCTGGAAATGAAACTACCTCTCACGTTAAACTAGATCTCCTATCTTTCAGCTCCTGATGTTATCCTTTTGAAAACAGTATCGTCTTTTTAAATGAACTATGTGATTTTCCTCATAATCTTTTCCATTAAAAAGCAGGTGTGTTTTTTCTTGTAACTTGAAAGTTGTTGCAACTTAGCATCAAAATGAATTTCTCAAGTGCACCCTTCGGTCTCTTCTAATGCTCTCTTCTAAAACACTCCAGCCTTGACCTGCTAGGACTAGTGGTGAACTTGAACAGTCCCGGATGAACAGAAACCCCAGACATGTTAACCCAGGAACCTACGTCAGTGGTGATTTCTGTATGGAGCTCTTGCAACAAGTAGAAAGAATACTCGCTTTGGCATTAAAGGCCTGGGTTCTGGGCCTGCCTGTGTCCCTTGCTCTTTGGAAATATTAAGAAATGAGGGGAGGGATGAGCATAAGGGATCCAGATGACGGTTCATGGGTGGCATGGTAGGGGGATAACATTGAGTTCTGCAGAGACGTAAGAAAAAAAATTATATATATACATAATCAATAAGGAAAAAAGCTTGCTGTTAGCAAACAGAAACTTGTATACCTATTGTAAATGGACACCCACTTTGGTGGTAGTTGACAGATCCAAGTCAGATTTTGCTGCTGTGCCCTGTCATTTCCCACTGCCATTCAGTAGGACCTGACTGTCTCCTGCCTTGGGAAGAACTCTCTTGGACTTCATAGCCAAGGCTGTGTCTGACTTTTGAGCTTAGACCTGGAGCCTTTGCTTCTGTTCTCTCAAAGCTCTTTGCCCAGCGGCACACATTTGAGAGGTGATCAGTGGAACTGTAGGTCCCTAATTGTGCACGCACACAACACATCCTGTGAGCCATCTGGTCCCCTCATCTCTCACGCAGAGCAATTGCCTCATGCTCCTTCTCATTTCTTTCCATTTACACCTCTAGAGTTTTCTAGTATCCTGAGCACTGACACATGACAATTGCTTAGATGTAGTAAAAACCTTAACAGGAACAGTAAGCATACTTTATTGAGTGATTACTACAAGTCAGGCATGACAGCCACTTGAAATGCAGAAGGACGAGGACCCATCCTCAGAGAAATGGAAAGATTGGCTGAAGGTCAGGTGTAAGCACAGGTAGCATTTCATCTCAGAGTCCAGGTCCTCATTGAACCACGGGTCACTGCTTTAGAGCCCTGATGGATCTATGGGGGCGGCAGGGCTTCTTCAATGTGATGATGTGCATATGCACCCCTGGATTCTGAGCATATGCAGATTCTGATCTGCCTCCTCTGGGATGAGACCTGGGCTTGTGTTTCTACAGATTTTCAAGTAATGCCAGTGCTGTAGATTCATGGATCGCATTGTTCTGTTTTGCATTTTAAAAGGACAAGGTTAGCCAGGCATGGTGGTGCATGCCTGTAAGCGGTAGCCTAGGAAGCCGTGGCCGGGGCCAGGGATAGTGGTTCAAGTCCCACCGGGGGCACATAATGAGACCTAGTTCCAAAAAATGTAGCTGGGTGTGGTGGCGCATGCCTGTAATCCCAGTTACCTGGGAAGCTGAGGCTGGGGATTGCTTGAGTCTGTGGTACCCTGGGCAACGTGAGCCTGTGGTTCCACAGGCAAAAACAGGGAGACCCAGTCTCAAAAAAATAAATAAATAAAGCTACAATTTTATTAGGAAAAAGAGAAAATGAGAGGTACCGGCAGAGTACCAGGTGAGCAGGAGCACTCTCCATGGACCAAATTTCCAGTCACAAGAGTCCACTAGTCAGAAATACACGAAGTGTCAAGATGAACACAAACCTGATTGGGCTTTGTTAACAAAAGTGTTTTTGAAGTGATATTTTACAGCATAAGATACTCTCTTATTTTTAAAGACCGTATTGGATGTGATGGTAAGTTCCATCAACAAAATATTTTGTTCTTTTGGTAAAAATTTTAAGTTGAGGGGTGGTACCACGTCGTAGTGCTCTTACCTGCTCGTTCAGTTCTGCTGGTCATTGGTGACATTCGCAGCTGGGAGCTTTGAATGCTGGCATTTTTAACATTTTTTTTATGCCCGAGGTAACATACAGATTCCTTCATGTATGTGTGCATGTGCATTTTCTGAGCGGAGAGAATACTTGCCACATTCTCTTTGGACCCTATGAAATCCATGTAGAACCTCTGATCCAGTAGGCATGTGAACAAACTTGCTCAAATGGTTCTGGAACTTCCCTAGCTCTAAAACCTTGACCAGGAAGGGTACAGAGTAATGTATGTAGTTTATTTGTATCAAATGCTGTGAGTTCCTAGGCTGCTGACTACATAATTGAAGCCTTTTGAAAATGCCAGCAGATAGCTATAATTAGGTAAAAATAAATGCACTAGACCTTTAGATAACTTTCCTGATGACTGTCGGCCGGAGCCCAGGCAGAACGACTCCCTGATTTCCCTAGAGTTGCAAGCCAGTGACCTTCAGCATCCCTCCTCTGCCCTTGAGAGGTTACTAGAGCTGGAGAGGTAACATCCTTAGCCGCAGCAGTGTGCTGGAAGTCTGGCTCATCAGGACTTAGCTAGGTCTCTACAATCTCAGCATCTAGAACCATACAATAAGCTGGGTTAATATGTGTTTATTAGACACCAGAAAGTCCCCATTACAGACTTTAAAAAGCACAGGTTATAGCTATGAGCTCGGAGTACACCACTCAGTCCAGTGATTTAACCTGGAAACAGTTCTGATGCTGATAATGGCGGCTTTGATATACCTACTTGTACAAGTGATATTAATATATTTACATGTCTGTGTTTTTCATAGAGCTAAGCTCTTGGAAGTTGTGGAGTCAGAGTACATAAAATTGAAACCTAACTCCCCTGCCCGATAGCTGTGTGACTTTGGACATGTTCATTATCCTCTCTATGTCATGGTTTCTTCCTGCTGCAGAAAGATGATAGCAACAATGGCAGTACTGACGTCATAAGGTTGTTTTGAAGATGAAATGAAATAAAGCATATATCCTGATGCCTGGCAGCTAGAACAAAGAGAGCCTGAACTCTCTAAATTACTGGACAAAAATGAAAATTCTTTGTGTTCTCTACCACTATCTTTCCACACTGATGACTCTCCTTTCTGTTCCATTCTATTGCAGTCCCATAGCAAGTAGCACACACTCTAATTTGTTTTTATTAGGGAACTCATAAAATTTATTAGGGAACTCCATTATTAGGGAACTTGATTATGAGGAAGCTCTCTAGGGAAATCAGGGAGTAGTTGTGCCTGGGCTCTGGCCGATAGTCATCAGGAAAGTTACCAAAGGGTTGAGTGCATTTATTTTTACCTAATTATATGGGAATACAATGGACATGTAGCACTGCATAAACTAAAGGGGTGCAACATGATGATTGGACATCTCTATGGACTGAAAAAGGAGCACCACAATCTAAGTTAATTATGCATCATATAGTTACTCTTTTTGTAGCAAGAACATTCAGATCTTCTCATAGCAACTTCAAGCATATAATACAGTATTGTCCACTATCGTTACCATGTTGCCATATTTGATCTTAAACTTTTTGCGTAGGATTCTACTCTGAGCTCAGATTCTGACCCCACTCATCTCTGGCTTCATCCATCCTCCACTCTCCCCCTCCCCCAAATTAATCTGCTCTTGATACCTTCAGGCTTTGCTGTTCTTTATGTCTTTCCTTTTGATTCAGTACAGAAGCCCCTCCCTGCTCTACTTGCCACCCTCCCATGAATTCCAGCCCTCAAAAACTTGACTAAATAAATTCTCTACTAAATGTACAGCTGTTTAATTACATTCCTCTATTTAAATGTCATCACCATATTTATTTGAATTTGGGGCATGAGGCATAGGGAAGATGCACAGGCAGAAAGAAGGGATGAAGGTGATGAGGCTGTGCTTGTCAGAAAGAATTCCATCACGAATCATCGTTCCCACTTGTGCCGTAGTGGGGAATCCTGGAGAAGTTTTGACTTGGTGTGTCCCAGTAGAAGCTAGACACAAGCCTCCGGGTCCTGTTCTGCAGGAAGGCCTTGGTTCTGTCCAGGGTTGGATTAAAGTGCCCTCCCCCCTCTGTCTAGCTCAGCGTTCCTTTTGCAATACTGTGGCCAATAGTTCGGGAAGCACAAGCAGTGGAGGGGAAATGCTAAAGCACAGGAGGAACAATGTAGATGGAGAGTTTCATTTTGGACTTCTTCATTGACCTTGCGCCCATTAGTCAGTACTCCGCTACAGCACAGAAGTTGAGTCTTCAATTTGTATGTCCATGGCCCAGAACAGGAACTTGCACTAAGAAGGTATTCCTCTGGGATGTAGTGGGGGACAATTAAATTGAAGTGAAAATTGTATTTAACTCAAACCTGATCTTTCAAGTTTCTTCCTTGAAAGTTCAAATTCCTCTGACTTCAGTCTTGACAGCTGGGGCTAAGCCTCCTGCAGAGAACTCCTGAACTCCTTTGTTTAACCACCTCTTTGTGGTTGAATAGTATAGGTTTTCAATCAAGTCCTGGGAGAGTGTCAATTTCCTGTTGTTATTTACCGGGATGTGACAGGATTTCAAATAAGACCTGAACAATATGTTTCCAAGGATTGAGATATGACCACACTTCCTATGTATACAATGGTTTCAAAATGTGTTACTCTTTACCACATTGCATTCTTCCTTATCATGCATAGGATTTCTTCCTGGGTGGCTATTAGGAACTAGGAGGGGGTGCATTTCAAAGCTCAGCTTGTCTTAAGGAGACTCAGGTTACTAGGTGGAATTCCTTGGGAGTTAGCCCTTGCCTTATCAGCTACACTGCAAGGTTTAAGCTGTGACCTTAGGACTCAGTATTCTCTTGCATAGATAGGGAGAAGAGGTTGAAGGCCCTTGAAAGGGGTTATAGTCCATTTTACTGATCTAGACGTTAATTACTTCGATGTTTATATGTGGTGATTTTCATGATGCCACTTGACTTATGTTAAGCAATCTGTTTGGGGAGCTTGAAGCAACTGGGGCCTTGCTGGATTTGGTGGAGTTTATCTAATTTCTTTTTATGACACTTTTTTATCTTGGAAATGGGGTTTTCAAATTCTGCTTTCTCAGGTATCATTACTGATTTTCTGGTTTTAATTTCAGGATTGGGACTGGATTAG
The DNA here is from genome assembly GCA_004024945.1 of Uropsilus gracilis. Lineage (NCBI taxonomy): Eukaryota > Metazoa > Chordata > Mammalia > Eulipotyphla > Talpidae > Uropsilus > Uropsilus gracilis. The sequence continues at coordinate 40,591 of PVHY01008335.1, forward strand.
GGTGCCAGGAAGACATTTTGTGGTGTTCTGTATTAAAGTTGAAATAGCCAAGGAAGTCGTCTGATATATGTGGTATCCAGGATACGGTATCTTTTGAAAATGTTTCAGATTTTGACAATGTGGTGGGCTTATTATCAATAATTTATATTTCAAATGCTCTTATTTTCTTGAAATTAATATTTTGTGCTATCGTTGAGATTCTGTTTTGTTTTCTCATGTCAGTTTGAAACATTTCATTGGCGTAGCTTATCATTCATCTTCAAGCATTAAAAAAAAAAAAAAACAGCCCAAATACTTTCCTTGTGGAGCATAGAATCTCTCTTCATTTTAAAATTCACATTCAACAGAAACTGAACCGGTCCTTACAGTTTTGGTAACAGTAGTAATTTCACAAGTGCTTATTACCTGAAGGAATACATCTTACTGGAAGGAGTTTTAGATCCTATTCCCCAGATGAATATTTCCCCCATCCTTTCAAGTATTCTTACTTCTCTTGGAAAGTCATTCAGTTCCATCTCTGACTTGATCTTCAAGGCCACCTCTTACAGAAAGCCTCTGAACGTCCCCTTGTCTCATATTCGGAATCAATAGTTTTGTCACTGTTGGTGCTGAAAGCAGACAATCAGGGAAACAAGAACCGTACCTGGTCATGGCACACAGGGAACAGGAATCATCCTGGCCATTGCTCCAACTATGGAGGCTGGCAGTCAGGGAAGTAGGATAGTTCTGGTCCAGGCAGTCAGGGAAGGAGGACTCCAGTCAGGGAAGGAGGACTGGCAAGGAGCAGGTGTATTAGGACCAGCGCTGACTCAGCGGATTCACAGAGAAAGGCTGAGTGCATTCAACAGGGCGTTAAGGGTTTATATACACTTTACACGTTCTGGTGTTTCGGGTGGGTTGTCATTGGTCGTAGTACATGGTCTGACATGACAGAAGAGAGTTTGAGGAAGATTTCAGGAGAAAGTGGACGCATACCAGTAAACTGAGTCAGTAACTCATGGGTTGTTTTTAACATGGATTAAACTGTATTGCTTAGGTTACTTGGCTTCAGCATAATTTATCATGCTTTCACCTGGTCATCATACTTCATTGTCACCGTTGGTATGACGGGGCTTCATCAACAACCTTTCTCTCCCACCTTATCAAGGTGTATGTTGCTGTGCAATGCAGCAAGCTCCAGGCCACTGTGCCCTGTGGACTAGCATATATTCGAAGTAAGCAAGCTTGCGATTTGGATCTGGTCCCATCGTATCTTACACATTGCCTGGGGGATGCATGTGTGTTGCATGAGCAGCCTTCCTCGCTGTATGGAGTTGATTGAACCTGAAGAGAGTGCAGATTGGGTAAGATAGGACCTGACCTGCAGGTGCACGGAACTGAAGGGTTAGAGTTTGATTTAAGCCCGAGCTCTGTGATTGTGCTTCACTGACATGACTTCTCTGAGTTCAGTCGCCCCATTTCCTACTTTATAAAGGTGAATACTACCCAGGCTCCGTACCTTAAAAAGGTGCTGTGAGGATTAAAAGAGCAAAAATAGGTATTGATCTTTTAGAAATTATAACTACAATCACATGTGGTAAATTTCCATTTTCAGAAGCTAGTGTTTCTTCATCTGTAATATGGGCATGTGACAATCTACCTTCCTTGTTGGGTTGTTGCGAGGATTGGATGAGACAGCCAGTGAGAGCTCAGCCAGTAAGTGATCAATAACTGTTGCCAGGCTGAGGATGCTCTGGACAATCTTAACCTGAGGCCTGGCCACATCTTGGGAATATGTAGCGAAGTCAGGCTGCTTACATTTTGGATCAGACAACTTCTTATTCTTTAGAGCCTGTTTAGTTCCAACTTCTAGGCTATAAAATGCAAGGTAATTAAATTTGCTAGTAAATGTTTCCAGGTCTTTGAACAGCAGCCAATCAAAGAGGCTAAATTTTAGAATTCTTGTCCTAGGTGTGGAGGAAGTACCGTATTCACTTGTATGTATTCCCACCTTTGATTTTGAGGAAAAAAACTTAGAAAAATGTTTTCTTCAATTTGTCTCCCACTTGAAGAAGGTGTTTTCTGTATGAACCTGATAGCCAACGCGTGTGATTTTCCTTGGCTAAGGTAAAGCCAGGGTTAAAGTCAGAGAGTCATCAGGCCCCTGCCAGTGGGCTAGAATCAGCCTTGCTCTGCGCCCCCTCTGTCTCTCACCTCCCTCCCACCTTGGAGGAGTAGGTGTTCCTTCAGGACCGCCTCCCGCTCTCAATCCCTCTTCTTCCCACCCACACATATTTCCCAGAACCTCTCCACCCTGTGGCTGATTTTTTCCCCCGCCCTGAACTGAAAGCAATCAAGCCTCAACATTAAAACTTGCCAGGAAACTCAGCCTTAGACATTACCCCACCACCATCTCTATTACTTGGAAATAAGCTGTTATTCTGCCTCCAAATCACAAATAGCCTTTCTTAACGCTCTACCTCTAAGGAAACAATTGAAGGAGAAAAGAAGAGCAGGAGAACCAGATTCCAATTAGTTTAACACCTGATGCCTGTGGAATTCCGGATGGGGCTCAGTTCTTTAGGAAATGGGAATTGGTATCCCAGATGTTAATGAAGTTTGCATAAGGTAGCTGTGGATTAGGCCTTCCATTCTCACATAAATTACCCATCCTCCAGTTCCCTTTGTCCTTAGCATTTTCACCACAAAGGGGCTGGGGGTTCTCAGGGGATTACCTAAGCAAGGCCATATTTGGCACAGGATGGGATTAAAGACCTGCGTTTTGGGAAACGGTTTTTCAGGATTTTCTCATAGCTAAAGCCCCTCATTGAAGGACTGTGGTTGTTTTCCAAATCCCCTGCATTGATTGAAAGGACCAACTGGCAAAACTTTTAGTTACAACAAAGTTGAGTTTTTGCTTTTAATGACCCCAACTTTGAATTTCACTTCACATCCTTTTGGCTACCCAGAGGCAGTATTTTTGTGGGCTAGCAGAAAATAGAATGTTGGTGTACAACCCACACAGTTGTGTGATCTTGAAAGTGTGCTGGATTTAAAATAAAACATCCATTTCTAGTCCAAGCCTTGGACTGTAGACATTGGCCTTCAGTGTGTTTTTCTACAGATGTGTTACATCCTCCTGTTTCTATCAGCTCAAAAAAGTGAATTCATTCAAGGTTTCCTCTGCCATTCATCAAGAACTTTCCAGGAAGATCTGTGCTCCCTGCAGGCTAACCCGTTCCCTAGCCCATAACAAAATGCTCAGACATCTTGGGTGCTGCTGACACAGATGCAGAGAGATAACAGAAGCAGCTGCTGGTTTCCCCACTCCACCCCCCACTCCACCCTGCTAGCCTTTGCAGATGGGGGACTTTGAGACTACCTCTCTACCGTGCCAGCATGTGGATGCCAGAATATTCCATCTTTAGAGCTGAGTTCTAACTTAGGGTCCTCAGATCCTTCACATCCGGAACTTGAACCTTGAACTGAAAGGAACATTCCATGTTAACACCATGTTTCATGTCAGTTTGACTTCCCCCACATGCACATTCTTCCAGGGACATATTAGCATTTTGGAGTCCTGCTGTTCTGACCAGCTGTCAATGATACACTGCCATCCACTGGGACCATCGCCTCTAACCTGCACTGCCTTCACCCCGGCTTTGGCACTTCCTGGAGTTTTATTGCTTTGCTTGCGAATCATGTTTCTCATAACAGAGTGGTCTACAGCTTGCTTGTCACTTGAAGTGAGTGTCATTTCCTCTATGCTTGGGCTTTTGCTTTGTGATCCATGACCCTTGTCAAGGTGGGAGAGCCACAGAGAACCTCCTCTACCACCTTCTTCCCGTGTTCTGCCATGGACAGCCTTTCTGGAAAAGGAGATGTTGGAGAGACTTCCCACAAGGTGGAACAGCCAGCCAAGTCCCGGGAGGCGTTTGGCAGTCACCTTGGCCCGGATGTTTTACAGAACCAAGGTTGAGCTGGAATTTGGGTTTCCACACAGCCGCTTGGAAGGGGTGAGAAGCCCATGTGGAGGCTCTGAGGACTTTTGAGTGGGGGCAGTTGTCCTTTCTTTGGAAGCACCAGGGAGAAATATTTGGTCTAAACCTTGAGAGAGTTCCCATCAGCACCTCTGAGCTTTGCCTAGGATCTGGCATTTTGGGCTGTGTGGAGGTTTTTTTCCTTCTTTTTTAATCATGACTAGTGTTTTTGGTTTCTGTTGTGCCCTAAGGAAGTCATTTTAAAATTGAAATAAAGTTGCATTGCTGGATCTGCTTATTGATTCAAATTCTTCCTCTTGGCAGGGACAGCTCTAGGATAAATTCTTCTTGCTGGATGGTATGGATCACTTGTTTGTCTAAACGTACATGCAGGGTTTCCAAGGCTGGAGCAAGTTCCCCCTTGAACTTGGGTGAGCCTGCAGTCTGAGGGCTATTGATAAGTCTGGCAGAGGGCAGTCCCTAATGCTCTGGCTGTGGCAGGAGAAACATGTGCAGCCCTGCTCTCAAGAAGTAGGCGGGGACCGTAGAAAGTTGTAGAAAGAAAGGCTTAACGACATGGCTCATCATTTGTGGTGACAATTTGTCCCGCTCTTAGGACATGTAGTTTTGAATACATCTTGCAGACTCGATCCGGGTCAGTTCTCTCCCTCTAACTGCCATCCTACTGAAATTTTGTTCCTGATCATTAAGTAGATCGACACGTCTATTCACAACTAGTTCTTAGATTTGTTTAACCGATGACTGCTTGAGTCCTGAAAGTCACTCATTCAGCCTCACTCTCCTGTTCAGTCAAGAAATGTGCTTTGGAAGTAAGTCTATGCTGTCTATATAGTTTCCATAAGTATGTGTTGATGCTTCAGGCTAATACAGTTTAATGAAGTTTGTCACTGAGGCTTCCTTTCTCAACTAGTCTAATGTATTTTCTAACTTCTTGTGAGAGGTCTGGTGGCCAGGAAAAATATCTAGGAATGTGAAATCATTTGCTATTGATATGCATGAGCAAGGATCCAGGGACTCCAGGACCTTTCATTGTCACCATGGAATAACTTTGTTCCCTGTCTTTCCTGCAAGAGATTTGAAAGGGTGAAATGTTACAGCAGCAAGCTTATGTTAGCAATACAGTAGAAAAAAATGATCAGGAACATCCCAGCTTGCTCTTGAAGTTCTTCAGTAGCAGCAAGTCAGCTGGAGGAGTTGGTACTTACAAGGATCTGTCACTGAGTACCCGATCACCAAGGTTCATGCTACGTTTCAGGGTTTACCCGATGCCAAAACGTCTCATGCCTTTGCCATTCTTTTGACTGGGGCTTGTGTTATCTTTTACTGTGGTTACTTTGGTTTACAACAATGTATATGATTTAGGGATATAGATCCGATGTACCACACCACACCACTTACTGGGTGTCCCCTGGGACACTGAATTGTCCTTAATACAATTTAGGATGACAGTAGGTGGTGACAGTCTGCATTGGAAAGCAGCTTAATATCCACCTGACTCTGGTGTGGGACTCAACCAGGCTCTGCCTTTTCCTCTTCTGGACTCAGGAGGAAGCTCTGGGCCTCTGCAGAACTCTGATCTGCTTATTCAGAAAAAGAGCATTTTACTGATTGATTCATGGTTATTTATTTATTTATTTATTTATTCATTTATTTATTTATTTATTCATTCATTCATTCATTCATTCATTCATTCATTCATTCATTCATTCATTTATTTATTTATTTTTTGAGGCTAGGTCTCGCCATTTTTGCCCGTGGAATAGCAGGCTCTTGTTGCCCGGGGTACCACAGACTCAAGCCATCCCCAGCCTCAGCTTCCCAGGTAGCTGGGATTACAGGTGCGCGCCACCACGCCCAGCTATTTTTTTGGAACTAGGTCTCGCTACGGGCCCCAGGTGGAACTCGAACCGTGATCCCTAGCCCCAGCCGCTTCATAGGCTGAAGCTTACAGGCACGAGCCACCGTGCCCGGCTTACCTTTTTTACTGTAAAAAGTATTTATGTTGTAAAGTGTTTTTTGTGTAGTATAACTCTGAAATGATCTCCTATTGATTTATTTTTTCCCCTTCTTTCAAAAAGCACTAATCTTGGTGGTTTTCTAGTATTCCGAAGGGACAGGGAGGCAGCTTTAGTCTTAGTCCATTTGAGCTGCTGTGACAGAGTCCTATAGCCTGGGTGAGTTACAAGCAACAGACACGTGTATGTCACAGTGTTGATGGCTGAGAAGTGCTAGATCACAGCACTGGCGATGAGGTGTTTGGTAGAGCTGGTTTCCTTGTTGTGTTGTCACATGGCAGAAGGGGTGAGAGCTCTGTGGGGTTCATTTCATAAGGACACTAATGATTGAGTCACTCCAAAAGGCCCCACCTCCAAATACCACCATGTTGAGGGTTAGGATCTCAGCATATTCACTCTGTAACATCTTGTCTGTGAACACTTTTTGGTTGTGAGCATTAAAGTTTATTAAATAATAAGCAAACCTACTGAGTTTAAAAGGTTCTACGAAGGGGTCTTGTCAAGATTTTCAGAAGCTCGCCATCGGGGTGTCAGGTACATGGGTTCTAGCTACCTTTGCTAATAATTAGCTGAGACCTTGAGTACGTCACTTCCTCCCTCTTCCCACTTAGTATCCATGTCTGTAAAGCAAAGGATATCTTAGTTGCATCGAAGGTTCTTACCAGCTTCAGCATTCTAATTTCTGAAGAGTTGATAGCTTCCCACCTGTTCTTTGGAATCTTTTCCATTTAGATGGTTTAAACAAATGAGGTTGCTTGAAAGACTGACTCAACCTTGAACACACTGACCTCATCTATATGGGATTTTTAAACCACTTTCCTTACTAAGACTATCATCAACTCTCACTTATTTCTTCCAATAAAGGGCGACTGACTTGTTTGAAGGTCTTTACCATCTCCTCTCCCACTCCAGTATTTATAGATTTTGTGTCTTCAGATAGTATTGGAATGTATTTGCAATTTTAGCATATGCCAGCTAATGTTGGTAAGAAGTAACCCTCTAGAAAAAGAAGATAAAGCTAGAGCTTCATGCACTTGGTAGAAGGGTTATATCTTTATACTACTGGCAGCTTAAGGAATATGAGACTCACTGAGAGTTAATTCATTGTGAAGGAATGATTTTAACCAAACTGATGAGATATTGATCTATAATTATAAGATGCCATTTCATTAATTTGTTGTCAACTGACACTGATTACCATAAGTTACAACCCATAATGGGAATTTCATTCAGACCCATGTTCTAGACCAGAAATGTTCCATGGAGAACAGGATTGAAATGTTTCCATCTATATCACCATTGTTTCTCCAGTAGAGATTGTTCTGCTGAGCTGCCAGATCTCAATCCTGAAGAGTTCAAACACCTTTGGGCTGTTCCTGGGCTGAGGCCATACATGTCCACCTTGATTGATGTCTTTCTCCTGTTTCTTCAGCCATTTTTTTTTGAGACTAGGTCTCCCTTTGTTGCCCGGGAACTGCAGGCTCACATTGCCTGGGGTACCATGGACTCAAGCGATCCTCAGCCTCAGTCTCCCAGGTAGTTAGAATTACAGGCGTGTACCACCATGTCTAGCTATTTTTTGAGACTAGGTCTTGTTATGTTGCCCTGGGTGGGTCTTGAACCTATGGACTCAAGCGATTCCTAGCCTTGGCCTCATGCTTCATAGACTGTGATTAAAGGCACGTGCCACCATGCCTGGCCCTCTTCAGTCATTGATTTATAAATGGGTTTTCATTGTGCAATCAGTATTATTTGTTGGTGAAAACCATTTACATCTTACTGATAATGATTCATTATTTATTTGAGAGTAATATGATTCACATGTTTATTACTACAACTGTAGTTGTTTTTCAAAAAGTGTGTTTTTTAGTTTTCTCCATTGACCTTATGGAGGTCTGCCCAAAAGAAATTTCTGTGATAATGGAAATGTTCCAGAATATCAGGAATATTTAACTTTGCTAGCCACTAGCATGTGTGAATATCAAGCACTTGAAATATTTCTAATGTACTCAAGAAACTGTTGGTTTTAATTTTGTTGGATTGTGTTTAATTAAAATGTAAATAGTCAGTGCAGCTAGTGACTACAATATTGTTTAGTGCAGATATGAGGCAGAAGTACTTTTACTACTCTCCTTTCACATGTAAAGAACCTGTAGATCCAAGAGGCTAAATTATTTTCTCAAAGCCACTGAGCTAGCTAATGGTAGAGCGGGGATTTATTTCTGAAGTCCATGTCTATCAACGGCCACCCCTTAGACTGTGCTTTCTCCTGCTGGGTCCAGTTTTGTGAATAAATGCGTCCAGCATGCTTGCAGTGCATCAAGCTGAAATAGCACTAAAGGACAACAGTCATTCAAACACCATGATCCTGGTCCCCAAATAGTAGCATGGCTAATGGAACAGGAGAAAAGACAGATAGATATGAACAGAGATAACTATATAATTGAAATTTGCTGAGTAGACCTTTAAGTTCTCAAAAGAAACAAACACAAATACCCAGATAAATACAGGATGTGATGGATGTGTTAGGTCACCAGAAAGGAAGAATATCCTTTTACAATGTGTGTGTGTGTATCACAAATCATTGTCATGTGCACTTTAAGTATCTGATAACATTATTTGTCAGCAGTACCTCAATAAAGCTGAGAAAAGTAGATAAAAAGCAGATAGATATTGTTATATTTATGTAAATTGAATATGTGATGGATTGACTAAAACAAAAGAATAAGAAAATGAAGAGCTTCTTAACTAATGCATTTGGGAAAACTGGTTACCAATTAAATATACATAAGTTCCTAACCTCTGAAATTATATGAAAATAGATTACAAATGGCATATGATTCAATTATTAAAGTATAAACTTATTTACAAAAATCAAATCACAGGGGAAGAAACCCAGCAGAAAATTTATTTGAGAAGCCTTTCTGTTATGTGTAAATCCTAAATAAATCATAATGGGAAGAAAATGTAGATTTGGTTGTTTAGGAAATAAAGACTTAAGAACAAAAAAATGTTTAGAATAAAAAGGAAAACAGATTTAGGGAACAGTTGTAACAAGTAAGAAAAGACTGATGATTGCATTATTGTCACTAAGAAAAACCTTAAGACACCCAGGAAAATTAATGGAAAGGCTTTTGAGCAGACAGTTCAAACACTAGGGGTCACAAGGAGTGAATCAGCTCGGGGAATCTTTGAAATGGGGCTTCTCAATGAAGTACAAATCAAATGAGGATAAGACAGCATCTTACTCCTTTTGTATTAGGAAAAATGTAAGAAAATAATAGTTATGTTTTTGCAGTATTCTTTTTGGTTGTGGCAACTGGAATTGCTATGATTTAGAAAGCAAATGTGATGTAATCAAACCCTAAAAATAAGACGTTCATCTCTTCTGACTTAGTATCCCTGTCTGGAAAATGTATCTGAAGAAATAGCACCTCAGGAAAAATTCACGTCTTTCCACTACTAAATTTTGAAGATGGGAAAAGAAGCTATATATATTAAATATTATAATTGATAGTGTTAGTCTTACTATGGAAAGAGATGCAAGCTATATAAAATATCTAGTCATTGGTGTGGGCATGGTCTATTAAGATACAATGTGGAATATTATGCATCTGTTAAAATAATGATTATGATCACTGTCACAATGCATGGAATGTGCCTCATGGCTGATGGAAAACAGCAGGTTTTGATTTGTTTCTGGACTGTAATTTCAGCTATGTCCAAAGATACACATGCAAGTGAACTCAGTCTGTAGGATGTTCAAGAAAATGGAAACAGTTGCCTCAGTGGGGCCCTGGGATGGTAGGTGATTTATCTTCACTTTTATTTACCTATGTCTTATTTTGCAATAAGTAAAACTTCGACATGGAAGTCGATATTCATAGGACATATGAATGTCCTATGAATGATATTCATAGGACACTTTCTTGTTGGCAGCTGTCCCTTTATGTCCCTTTGTTCTCAGCATCTACTGCTTGTTTGGATGAGTGATCAGAATTATTTGGCCTTCGGTGGAATAGAAACGAGAGTACTGCTTTATGCAGAGATTTATGCTGTGGTGGTTGGCAGAAGAGAGGAGATACAGAGCCTGTGTGGGCAGATTCGACAGAGGTAGTGGCCATGAACGAGGGGGCCATCTGGTAGAACGTGCTGTGGCAAACTAAGCTGCATATTATGAACATGAAATACCAGAAGAAAATCCAAATGGAGTGGATTTGGAAAAAAACCAGCTGTCTCACTATAGCACAAATCCACTACAGACCAACAATATGCCGCTCATAAGCTCGGATATGCCCATTACCAAGGAAAACATCACTCAAGCCAAATTTTGCAGACCACATTCTATGTGGATTTCCTTAGGGGAAAAGAAAATCAACAAGCTCCTCCCTCTCACCCCCACCCCCACCCCACGTACACTCACACAGGAATGCCTCAGCTAGAGCTACTGTCTCAATGAATATAGTAAATTCAAAATTGAGAAGGGTTAGGTTTGGTTTCTCTAGAGTCATTTTCATTTTTTCCCTTAAAAACATTTTTTTTTCTGATTCAGTCACTCTCTTTGCTATACTCTGATGTGGAAACCAGACTGCCGAATATACATATGACTATAAGCTGCTTTTCCCTCCCTCCCTTTCTCTCTTCCTCCCTGGCTTCTGTGTTCCCTCTCCCTGAACCTGCATGTTTTCTTGCCTTCGTTTTCTGAACAGTTCCTATCTCTCTCCTTGAGCCCACATCTCTGGCATACTTAAATCCATTCTACTCTCAGAGGTCCTTCCAGTCTTCTTTATTCCCCTTTCCTTCTTAGTCTGGGGCTCTTTCTAGTGTGTGTATCTTGCATATTTGGTGACTTCTGTCTCCTATTTTCCACGCGTTGGCTGCTTCCACTAGAGCTGATAAATGTGTCAAGATCCTTGTCTACTCCTTCCTGGCATTCCCAGTCCCTCGGCCAGCTCTGACGCGAGCGTTTTCCGTGGCCCTGCACTTCTGCTGTGGCTTTGGGGCTGGTTTTGTCTGTCCTCCAAGGACAGAGCTATATGTGACAGCTTGATTGATGCTACAAAAGCAGTATATGTCTTTGAAAGGCTGTCATTCGGAAGAGGGGCTTAGATGTGTCCCACATGGCTGGAAAGAAAACAAATCCCAGTGGGAGGTGGATTTAGACTCTGTAAGAGGAAGCACCTAAAATAGCAGGTCAGAGTCAGAATCAGCTATTTCCAAGGCCAGCAGATCTGGCTGTGCAGTTAGTTGTGCACGGTGCTGAGGCCCTGACTGAGTGAATGAGGGGGAGCAGAAATAAACCCATGCATCGCTCGCCATGTACCGTGCTTTGCAGGGGAACTGTACTATCCTGGAGGAAGGGGTGCCTGCAGAGGGCATCTTTCAGTCTTCCACACACAGACAACATCGATTGCTGGGGGCCGCCCTGTCTGTCTAGCTGCAGCAAAGGGTGCCTTCTCCCCAGATCAGTTGTTGTAGAGTAAGGGAGATCGACCAGTTCATGCACTGGAGGAAGTACTTGCCTTTCTTTTTCATCTCCACATTTGCTCTGATTCTCCTGCACTAGCGAATAACCTCTCTCCCTGAACTTGTCTGTGACCATCTTGCATCTTCTTGTCTCAAGTATGCTTGCAGTATCCACGTTGAGACTCCCACCACACAGAGAGTGCTGGCTTGAGTGACCATTTCAGAGACTGTGGCTTCTCTCTTCTTCTGGGGGTGATCAGCCCACATTCCTTTGTGAGGACCACAGGCCATAGCAAAGGGAACACACTTAGCATCTGGGGAGTGCTGTCCTTAGTACTACCTGAAGAGAGCCCGTCCCATTAGGTAGTCAGGAGGCTTAGAACTCCAGTTGCATCAGTGTCTTTAGTGGCCATTAGTGCTGCTTGAACAAGAATTCTCTGACCACTGAGTTTCAGAGCGGAGTCCGTTCATCAATCCTACTGCAGAGCTGACAGCCACACCGCTCGCTTGGCTCTCACTACAGAACATTTGGGAGCTCAGTCACCCTTTCGTGTGTACAGCTTGTTCTCCCTAAATGGACTGTCAACTCCTGGAGCCACGGGGCCAGGCCACGTCCTCTCCTGGAATTTCTTATGACAGATACTTTTCAAATGGAGCGGAAATAGATTCTTACTTCCCTTCCACCGTTTCTTTAACATATATATATATATTTTTGAGCATCTATGGAAGAAAGTTTCAGACTTTCTTCCAATGAGTAATACACAAAAGAACCTTCGAGGAGTTTCTGTTGTCCAGTTCTGCCATTTACCAGTGACTTGTGGCCTCTCTCTGAGACTAACGGGTGTCTTCATGTGCACGATAGAAGACGTCACAAACCTCATCTCTTCTATTTTTTGCTTTCTTCAGTCACTCTCCTCGCCATTAGTGACTTTACTGGTTATGTCTTTATTTCCCCAAAATTCCTAAGATTAAGAACGCTAAGGAAAATAACAAGGATGTCCTCCCTGTAATGGTTCATCTTTGCGTATTTCCATAGTTCGTCAGCCTAGATGTTTTTTTCTTCTTTTAGATTTGTTTAGTCCAAAGACAGTACCTGCTGTATTGCCACTGAGTGTTCAGCTCACACGAGCTTTTTATTATTTAGTTTCTCACATACTACTTTAGAGCTTCTCCCGTGCCAGCATCAACATTCTTTTGTTTATTTCTTTTAGTTTTTCTGCCCCGAAAGCAGCTCCCAGAGTGATAGCCTTGGATTTTTGAGTTTCAGGAGATTGCCTGCTAACCATGATAAATTCTCCGGAGAAAATTGGGTCTTTTTTCTCCTATAATTTTATTTGTTTAAATCTTGACTGCTTATAGTAAATATCCTCTCAAAGATAATTTCATTTCCAAATAATTCGGTATCTGATTTGACGCAGCTCGAGTGTTTATTTTGGGGATATCGTTTTTCTTTTATAACGAGTTTCCCACAATAGCTTTGTTTAATGTTGTCACATCTTCTTTTTGCCTGGCTACCAGCAAGACTGTGGTTAGTTTCTTGGAATAACATTAGTTTACTAATAGCATTGAGCTCTCAAGAAACTTCTTTGCTGGTAAGAACATTTGGTCATTGTTGGGAAAAAGACCCAAGTTTTCAAAGATGTGATTAAATGTAAAACAAACAAAAAAAAACTTAAGAAAATTAAAAAAAAAATCTTAATGAAATAAGAAATTTACTTCTGTATTAGTTTTATAGTGTTTTCAGCCCAGTAATCATTCTCATCTTATTTATGTTTCAGTTTCAGCATCCTAAGGTAAGAGATGAACATATTGTGTACATAAGACAAAGGAGTGTATTCTTTTAAGAATGTGTACTGACTCAAGTTAATTATTAATTGGGCTTGCTCCAGGGAGAGAAAGGTTTCTATCTTGAATCCATAATTTTACATATGTCAAGACTGAGTTTACATGAAAATTCTAATAATGGTCTGTTTTTGGTGTTTTCAAGATTCTGTGAGTATTCTAATTAGCAGCAAGGAAAGCACAGACCAACTCAGAGAAGCCCATGCTAGTTGCCTGGCATCAAAAGGAAATGCTTTCTTTCAGAAAGGCACTTCTTTTCATAAGCATGGAACAGTAAAAGTCAGCTTAAACTGTTTTAAATTAATTCCATATGGCAACTGGGATGGATCTCAAGCTTTGGGCCATGTCAGTTTGCAGTGCCGGTGAGGAGAGACTTGAAATCGGTCCAACAACGTCACAAATCTCTAGTTGGTAAATGGCTTGGAACGACTTATCATTATTATTGTTAAAGAAATCAATTGCTTTACTTGAATACAGCATCTCTTCTCCAGTTCCCCAGTTCTGTTGGTGTTGTGTTGAAACAGCCATTTGTTCATAGTGCCATTCCACTCCATCCGTCAGTAAATAAATATTTATGGCATGCCTACTATTTTCCAAATATTATACTAAGAACCAGGAATATGTTGGTGAAAAAACAGATTTGGTCCTTGCTCTCATGAAACTTACCATCTGGTCTCTTTAAACAATTAAGGAAATTAAATACTTGTCATTTAATTTCTGAGTTTGAATGTCATTATCTTAAAGTAGACATAATGCTTACCTTGAAGGATTATTGTGAGAAGGAAATGAGGTCATAACTATGTACCACTGGCAAGATGTTTGGCATGTAAGACATTAAAACATTATGAACCTAAATAAATGGTACCTTGTGATCATTGTGAGTACTGCAGACCCTCAGTCTTGGTCAGTCTGTTCATGGAAGGGTTATTGAAGCTCTTCTGGGTGAAGATTCACTCTGTGGAATGGAAGTTTCCATTCTTTCACTGGGTGGGAAGAATGGAAAGTCACAGACTACACGACTGAGCTTTTCCCATATGGACGTTTTAAAACTCAGGTCAAATATGTTTCAATGATAGGGTGTGGTGTTTCTAGTGCTGACCTTGGGAATGTAAAGATGGCTATTTTCTCTACCATTTCTGAAATTATCAAAAGGCCAAGACACATGAACAATTCTGCTTTTAGATTCCTGAAGTGAGGGGGAACGTAGGTGGGGTTGAGTGATTTGAAAACTTGGTTATCTGTCTTAAAACACATCAACACACTTCTAGCTATTAGTTGTAGTCAGCTAAGCTCAGAATAAATAGAAGGGAGTTGCAAAGGGCATAACAAAGCAATGTTATTTTCTCCCACAATGAGCACATTTAGGTGGCTGTTTCTCAAGAGTTTTTGTTATGTTCGTCTCCTTACAGGTTTTAAAAAATGGAAATTTGATTGTGTCCATTAAAATTATTGTAATTTATTATCACCATGGACTGGAAGAGACTAAAAAAGCATTGTCTTTGTCTATTCAGACAGCTGTAACAGAAATATCATAGACTTGTGGCTTATAAATAGCAGATAGTTATTCTTCACCTTTCTGGAGGCTAAAGATGCAAATCAATGGCGTATTCAGTGTCTGTGAGAGTTCAGTTCCTGCCTCATAGGGGCCATATTTCTGTTGTGTCTTTACATGACTGAAGAGTTGAGGTATCTCTCTGAGGTCTTTTAGGTCAAGACACCAATCCCAGGCATGGAGGCTCTACTCTCATGATTTGATCATGCCCTCCCCCGCAAAAGGCCCCACTTCCAAAAATCCTCATCTTGGGACTAGGCTTCAACTTATGAATTTGGAAAGGAGGATAAAAACATTCAATCTGTGACAGTTTTACATTCAGATTCATGGGCCTGGAAGTGAGTTGCACACATGTAATGGTTTATGCTCTTTAAAATGTTTTTAAACTTAACTCATTTTATTCCTAGTGGGGCAGGGATTATTATCTCAATTTTATAGGTGAAGACATAGAGGTGTAGAGACTTACTCAAGATTCCATTGCTTCTTAGGGGCAGAAACCAGAACAAGAAGCACAGTTTTTCCTTTTCCATAGCACTGGCTATAGAACGACTTCTTGCTCTTTTATTCTCACTGTCATGATGGGTTAATACCAAACTTCTTTAAGACAGATGAGAAGTAATTAAATTTGAGTGTCATCAAACAAGACATCATCAATAAATGATGGATGTGGTGGGACATGAAGATGACAGTTTGGAAAAAACCTCAGCCAGGAATAGTTCTGCATTAGCGATGGAATGAAAGCTGTGAGAATTCCAGATTCCAAAATGCTGTAAAACTGGGCTGCTGCTGTTCCTCTTGCTAAATTGGCAGCATGGTTATATGGTTTGGGGGTATTAGTCTGTGCTTTCCATGTGCATTAATCCTTACATGGCTTCAGACTGCTCAGACTCCCAGCTCAAGACTCACAGTTTGCAGTGGATGTCACTCAGGTGTAACATTTTTGAAGACTTGTTTCTGGGTAACAGTGGGTCCAGCTCTGAATTATTCTGGTCTAATTATCCTTAGTGGGGAATATTCCACTTCATTTTACCTGATGCTGTCTCTGTTTATCTTTGTAAACTCCGAATCCAGTTTGTGTAAGTTGGGTTGGGAGGGCCTGGATTGAGGAGTATTTTAAGGCTCCTGCAAGTCAAATAGTTAAACTAAGAAGGGGCTGGCACTCACAACTATGGTGTTTTGGGAGGTTGTGGATTTCAGTAATCCTTGTTCCTGCTTTCCCCCCAGGACTACAAGTTATCAGTAGTTGGCTATAAATGAAAGACAAAATGACTCTCAAGTTGAAGGGATCTGGTATCCATGACTGCAGGCTAGATTATGGATAGGCAAAAGAGCCCAGAGTCATAACCTCCCATTTGGAACCCCTCTCCTACTTTAATCAGAATCCTGCCACTTAAGAATCTAAGCTAGTGGTAGCATCCGTTTGTCCGTTTTATAGAATGACTCTAGAGAACTGCAAGGCCATAAGCTTAGTCTTACATTGGTATGACTCCCTGGCTCATTAATTGATTATAGAGTCAGAGAAGACTGACATCTGCACATTTACCCCTGGAAACTTGATTTCTCTACGTGGATAATGATACAAATAGGCAGGAACAAAGCTTTACATCTAATTAGCTTCTACTCCAACATGTTTTGATAGAGTATTGTTTATCCCAAATCGTGATTGAAAGGGAAAGTGAGTAATATACTGATTAGGACTTGGGTTGGAAATCAGAAACAAGCTAGAGGGACATAAAAAGAAATCTGTTAAAGGTAGACCCCAACAAACGGATTTGCTAGTATATTTAAAACAGACAATGTCGTATGTTTATATAACATTTGTCATTATACATAGTGTTAAATCCTCCTTTGTATTCCCATACCTTGTGGCTGATATCCCTGCAGTTTTGGGCTGCAGATATTGTGAGACGACGACAATTTCTAGGAGCACATCTTGAAATAATGCGAAGGTTGTTCATTGCAGCACTGTAATAACCCAGTTATAGAAACAACCTAAATGCCTAAGGACACAGAAGATGAAGAAGATATGGTGCATATCCACAATGGAATACTACTCAGCTATAAAAAAAGATGAAACCTTGCCATTTCCACAGTGTGTGGATGGAAGAGCAGGGGATAATGCTAAGTGAAATAAGTCAGAGGGAGAAAGCCAAAGACCAGATGTTTTCCCTTAGGTTTGTAATATAGAGATGCAAAACAGGGTATGTACAAAACTAAACAAAAACAAACCCTTGAAATCTAACAGCAGAATTGAGACTACCAGAGGTGGAAAGTAAGGGGGAAAGTCAAGATGGCAGAGTAAATAGATTATGGTGGAGTATTATTGGTGCTTTGGTGGTAGGTTTGGTGTCGTAAAATACAACTGAAGAGATGTGACTTTATACCCCTCATTCATATGATGTTGTAAACCAATGCTACCTCAACAAAAAATGATTGAAAAATAATGCAAAGGATTTAGTTCAGCGTTTCTCAACCTCCTTCCCCACCCCTGCTGTGATAATCCTTGTATTGAAGAAGTTAAATTTAACTGAAATTGTCCCTAACAATAGAAATGAAGTATAAAGGAATAAGATTGGTGATTGGGAGGGCCACAAATCACTGTAATATCGAAGTTTTATTCACCTTCCCCAAGAACCAATTTTCTTTCCCTTGTGCATGTTATTGCCTTTTTCAAAATGTAGGATACAGAGATGTAAAAACAGATGATTTGTGGCACAGTATTTAATTATCTCTGGTTATGGAGATTGTTTCCATTATCACATTAGCCTCCCACAGGAGAGTACTGAGGTCAGGTAAGTTCTTACTACGTGCCGAATACTTCCCCAAGGTGGTTTAGTTTAATCCTTACAGTAACTATGAAATGACTAAGTGATGTAACTTTCCCTACAGTTACAATGTGCCTTGAACCCCAGTCTTTATAATGCCAGGGACTATGTTCTTTCTAATATTATTTAGAAAGACAATATTGAAAGCTATGTCTTGTGCAGAATGGGCATAAGGGCGCCTATTTGTTTCTTTCTTTTGAGACTAAGTCTCCCTATTTTTGCTGGTGGAACCGCAGGCTCTCGTTGCCCAGGGTACCACAGACTCAAGCAATTCCCAGCCTCAGCTTCCCAGGTAGCTGAGATTACAGGTGTGCGCCACCATGTCCAGCTATTTTTTTGGAACTAGGTCCCGCTACGGACCCCAGGCGGGACTCGAACCATGATCCCTAGCCCCAGCCGCTTCATAAGAGAAGCTTACAGGCACAAGCCACGGTGCCCGGCCGCCTATTTGTTTCTAAGACTGATTCTGGAATGTCTGGATTCTATTTTTGGCTACTCTGTGACATAGATTTAAAAGAGAAAAAATTGATCAGATATAAATTTTGTCTCTCCCTCTTGTGGTTTAAAGTGTGCTCTTTAATAACAGACAGAAATAACCATAACTTCTTGATGTATGCCAAGATTCTGGTACCCCGGAGTCACACACACTGGGTAAGGTGAATAATGGGTGAGGTGAGTAATATTAAGTCCTTGACACAGATTTTGTAGGTCTTATCCTGACCTCTACATAGATTAGTGTCTTTTAATATTACCCAGATTTGCCTTCTGGTTGTGGAATGTGATGGGGACAATAACAAGAGATGGCAGGGAATGTTAAGCAAATGGAAGAGCAATGGCCATTCACACAGGATTGGCAGAGGGGAAAATGAACTGATTTTCAACATGCAGTGCCTGGAAAGTAGCTAAGGACACAAAACCAAGCCAGGATTCTTTGATCTCCTCTGGGGAGAGAATACATCAAGTTGCATTCCAAGCCAGTATGGATGGTGTGGAAGTGTGTGTGTGTGTGTGTGTGTGTGTGTGTGTGTGTGTGTGCTGTGTATGGAGATGTAGAAACAGCTGTTTCTTATCTGGACTGTAGCCCTTATACTTAAAGTACATTATGTCCATATACCTATGCTCTAACAGACCATTTCTTACCTGATCCCCACTCCTGACCCTTTCTTTCATCCTAGTTGGTACTGGTGCAAGCAAACCAAGTTAGGAATATTGGATCCCAGAGTAGTTAGCAACTGATTAATAGATGTCCCCCTAATTTAGAGGTGAAGAAAGCCAGATCCTTAGAAATCACACAAACCTGGAATGCAGTCTGCCTAACTGGCATATTGCATTGTCTGCCTGCCATCATTATTCCCAACTCTTTGCTTAAAAGAGAGAATGTGAAAATATGTTGGCAATTTCACCTGGTGGCCACAGAACAATTCCGGATCAGAGGTGAACTTTAAAGAGAATAGGAAGAGAGGAAAGTTGGCTCACTGGAGCATGTCATATTTAATGTGACAAAGCATAGTTCAGAAAATGGACTTAAAAAGGAAGATTTTTCTTGCAAAGTGTTTTTTTAAAATAAGGTGCTTGGAATACATTCTAAAATCATATAGTGTATATATCCCCAAACCCAAAGCCCCATTGAAATATGATTTTGTTTCTGAGGTGCCAAAGATTGATCCATCTTGATGTGAAAAACGAGTGATTGTTGATGTGTGGAAAGAAATTTCTGCTACCATGTGGTAGACCTGGATTTTAACTTGCTTTTCCATGAACATGCTGTGTGACCTTGGTTAAGGCAGATCATGTCTCTGAGCTTTGATATTATTTGATGTAAAATAGGAGGAATTGGCCCGATTCTAAAGTGTTGCTCAGTTCTGTAAGTCCTTGCAAAATGGAAGACAGATGGTTTGTGGTCTTGTACCATTTAGTGGGTTTAAATTGTTATCTCCTCATTCCTATGTATCACTCTAAAAGTTTTCTTGTTTGTGACAGGGGTTTTGTGTAGAAGGTTCATCTGATAGATAATAAGATATCCTTGGTTGACAGAAGGTAAGTGCAGTAAATATGTATTTGTTGTTTGTATATTAGAGAATACAGATCTGCTGACATTGGTAATGTCACCAAGTGATTAATTCATAAAGTCACTGTGTCCCAGTGAACTAGTCTACTTTTCCCAGATACTTTATTTTATTGAATACCTGGATTCTGCTGAGGGTGAATGTTGAAAATTATTGGTTTTCCAGGGCTAATATTTACACTACAGCACGGTTCCCACATGTAGTAATGATTGTCTGATAGTGTTAGCGTAACCCCTAGGATCTAATGTTGGCTTCTGTGATTATAATGATTTTGATTTGAAAAGACAGTTGTGTTTGGCTGGCAACCACTTTCCCACTTGATTTTTTCCATATTCAGTTCTTTGTCTCCCTGGAAGCCACGCATGCAGTCTGTGCAGCTGGAATACCTTCTGTTCCTTGCATCCAGGTTTTCGACTATGCCTTTTTGTTGCCAGTGGGAGGGCTGGAGGGTTAATATGCTGTGTTGCCTAAAGGAATAAAAGCTCCATTTATTTTAGCAATCAAAAATCATCACAACGAATTTATTGCAAATTATAATCATGAGAAAAGCAGACACAAAAAGGAGATTTTTATCTTTGTTTGCTTTTTGTTTCAAGGGCTTGCTGGGCTTTACCAGTTCTTAATGAAGAAGGAAAAAGAAGACCTCTTGAAATCAATGTGCTTGAATTTTATCTAGTTACCAAGATTCCCCCATGCATGCGCATACTTTTTTGCCTTGCCTGACTAGCTCAAGGACAAGACGATTTCTTTTTTTTTCTCTTTTAAGAAGGGAACCTGGGCACAATTGAGAATGTGAATTTCACATTCATCTGTGTTATTTAGAAAGAAGAGAGGACTTTGAAGTATGCCTCCTTCGAATCACACTTGGCTTTTCTCTCCTTTTGCTTGTGCCTGACCTTGACGGTTGCTGGAATGCTGGTGTTTAAGGAGGGTGCTGTTACCAGAGAAGTAAACCCCGCTGCTCCCACCATGTTATCATTGCCTGCAGAATGCTCTTGACTTTCAGAGATAGGTCTTAGTAAGGAAGTTCTTGGGGTCCGTGAAGAATTTTCTTGACAGTGATCATAAGCTATGCCTATTGGACCCTATCTATGTCTCAGGGGTAAAGAGACCTCCCACTTGCAGCTCCTCAAGAATCCATGGTACACATCTATGGAATGGACCTGTGACAGCTGGCTGAGGCCTGCTGAGTGCCACTG
The DNA here is from genome assembly GCA_004024945.1 of Uropsilus gracilis. Classification (NCBI taxonomy): domain Eukaryota; kingdom Metazoa; phylum Chordata; class Mammalia; order Eulipotyphla; family Talpidae; genus Uropsilus; species Uropsilus gracilis. Next base: position 61,536 of record PVHY01008335.1, read on the forward strand.
AGGGCAAGTGCCGGGAAAGTTGAAGGCAGCACTCTGGAAGCAGGCCAGGAATGCTGAAAGACTCTACTCCTTTGAACAGGAAAGTTCTGGAAAGTGGCTTTCTTTGTGTTTCCATTGAGTTGGTGTTGGGCACATGGGGATGATAAGCAGCACCTACCAGGGCCCTTGTCCAGGTCCCAGGCAGTGCTGAGCAAGGCGGCTTGGAGACCCTGCCCATTGATGTTTCATTTCCTGATTATCAGACAAACCACCTTCTTTCCAAATGTATGGTGAGAACAGGCGATCATTTTAGTCTCATGCTAAGCATGATGCTGGGAAAGGTAGACATCTTCTCAGTGTGTGCTTTAGTGCTCTGCCTTCTTAGCCTGCTCTGAAAAGAGCACAGCGTTGGCAGCATTCTGTTCCCATACTTGTTAGACTCTTGGGGCTGGAAGAGCTCTAAAAGCCATATACTCCCCCCTCCCCTCCCCCATCTGATGCACCATCTGCTTCTACAACTAAGTTGTCATCTGTGCCTGTGCATGTTGCTTTCAGAGATGGGCCTTGGAACCCATTCCATACATGGAGCTGAAATTTTCTTCCCAATTGCTTCCATCCATCGGTTTTTGTTGGGTTTCTTGGAACCATATAAAATTGCAAAGTAGCCTGATTTCTCTTTC
>PVHY01008336.1:0-62113 GCA_004024945.1 Uropsilus gracilis
TATATATATATATATATATATATATATATATATATATATATATATATATATATATATATATATATATATATAGATGGTCACATCATTCCTGATGAACTTCATTTAAATTATTGACACTGAAAGTCTGTTGCAAACTCATGCCTCACTATGTTGTACAGGAAAATGAGTTTCATCTTCTGGTTTCCACAGAAGATATAATGCTACTGAATTTAAGGAGCAAATATCTTTTAAATTCTATTTTTTACCCATCTGCAATATACAGTGCCTTAGCTCTAGATATGCTGTTGTACTCTTTGCTCTTCAAAAATCCTCCAAAAGATGGTTCATATAATGAGTGGTGTCAGTTCACTATCACTTTGAGTAGTGTTTAATAAACACCTTATTACTAAAGCATCAGTAGTAGGAAGTAATTTATTATTCTCTTAAGGAATATTTTCATTTTAACCCAAACAAGTTCCTTTTGCCAATGGAATGTACCGTTTCATATGTGTGATGACTCTGTTAGTAAGTTTCTAATGGAAAAAATATTTCAGAAAAGAAATGTCAGAAATCATCAAATAACTTACAGAATATTGTAAAAAAAAAAGTGCTAGTCCTTTCATTTTAATTTCTTAAGATGGTTCAATAAAAATACATCAGAACAAACAAATATTTGGGGCATTTTCTATAAATGGGAGTAGATTTCAACTTTCTTCACTTTCTACTTTTGGGGAAGTTATACTATATAATGTTATAAACTTAAGTATGTTTATAGATATCAGAGGCAAATGCTAGTTGTCCATTATTAGTGTTAGTTGTTTCTAATAAAATTTCTCAAAGCTCCAGAAGGTGAACTAATATATTCTTTTTTTATTTTAGATTCTTGATATTTTAAATGGAATATGAAACATCTTTGAATCACAGTGGCAGATTCTTGAGGATGATTAAGCATAGTGTCTATTAAAAAACCTATGTGAATTACAACAAGACTTGTGCTAAATAAAACTGCACTCACACAGTAAGACATTTAACATTTAATAATCTTCAAATATTTTCATTTTTATTTCTTAAGTTTTTCTTCTTGTTTTTATATGTTCAAAGTGACTCAGTATCTGAAAACCAGGGACAACATTAGAGATATTTCAGACTTCTTGTAAAAGCTTATCTCTGTCCACTTTCACTTTCTGACATTTTATAAAAATCTTTGCCTATTCATTTTAGATTGATCCATCATTCTCCTTTAGAATTGTTCATGATCATGACCAATCAAAACCATTTTTTGAAACTCATTGCCTATTTTTCTACCATTACAATCTGTGGCCTCTAAGCCGCTCTCACTTTTGTTGACCTTGATTTCCTGATCATTTCTCTTTTTGTGTCACTCCTTTTATGTTGGGTTACTCATTCTGTTGCTAATTTTTGAAACTTAACCTTCTCTACTGATTAGATTTCTTTTTAGATTCAGTGTAAAGTTGTTCATTTTTTTAGTGTATACTATTTATCTGCGTCATCACAGTAGTCATATATATCTGTGCAAAGTAATCATATATACATATAGAATCCAATATATAACCATATACACAAATATAATCTTATATACATATGTAATTGCATATACATGTACATGTATAATACAATTACTATAAATCTATAAACAGAAACTTAACAAAATATATTGTAGGCACAATCTTACTTTTAACTCCAAACATTTCAAACCACAATTTCGTTTATAATTTCTCTTAGAAATCTCAAAAGCATTGTTAGACATGGCCCATATCTTCTTTCAAATCTTGTTTTTTTCATTTAATGATCTCTCTATAACCAATGACTTAAGTTAATAATAATTATAATAATATAATTATAATATATATAATATATATAATATAATAATAATAATAATTAAGAATAAACCAAGATATCCATTTTATTTTCTCTATCCAATTCATCAAACTCCTCTGAAATACCTGTGGAATGTTATTCAAGATACTGGCTTCTGTAAAATCTGTATTAGTTACATCATTTTCTTATCCTTAGTTTCCACTATCTCTGGTTTTAAATCACGTTAGACTGTCTTACATGCATAATAGAAACCTACGCCAGCTACCCACATGAAATCAGCTAGAGTTTAGACTCTTCATTCAGTGAGAACAATACTTTCATCATAATCTGATACTGATTTTCAAGTAAAACATTTATAGGTTTTCCTTTTCTCAACACATTAAGTTATCCTTAGCAATCACTCACAGTTGTCTGCAATTAGTGCTTCATATTCATATGTTTTCACACAGTCTCTGGGTCTTTGCCTTGAAAACTTAACTCTAGATCTTGAATTTCCTTCTTACTCATTCTACTTAAGATTCAGATCTGTGTTATGGGTATCTTCTTTATTTTCAAAGGCATACATCTTTAAGACACTAGATAAGACCTGTCTCCATTATTGTTTAAGTCCATAAAGACAATAACAATGTCTAGTTTTATTTATTCTAGCACCTATCAAATATTTGGTCCCTTGTTAGTATCTAAACGATATTGTTGAAAATTTACAAAAAATAAATACTTCAAATGACCTGTGCCTATTTTAGCTATCTTTGTTGACGGTTTTTATATAACTGATGCGTTTAGTAAGCTAAATATTTTGACATAGGTGACATGCCTACTGAATACACATTTTCATGCATATATAAATAAATCCATAAATAACCCATATAAAACAGTTACATAGATGTTCTGTTGATTTGACATATAATTTAACCTTAAACTATATGCTGTGACTAGCATCCATCATGGGCAGAGGGAGAGGGCAGAACACTTGAAAACTGAATATGCAATTTTTAACCAAAATGTTGTATCAAAGTTCAGTTGAATATGAGATGCTTCACATTCTGGCTAAAAAGCAATGCTCTACTATTTTATATATCATATAATGTTTCAAAGTAGGCAAAAAAAAAACAAACATAATTTTGTTCTTTTTTTGCTTCCTTCACACTCAAAAAAATCAAAAGACTAAAACTATAAGACTTTCTAAAACATGAATGTAGTCGTTTGTTAAATGTGATAACTATCCTTTTTTAAATCACTTGTCTTTACCTATTAAAGTATCCATCAGGAGACTGGCCTCAGTATATAATTTACATTTGGAAATCATTTATATACTCTAGGTGAGAAGTTTTCTTAACTCACAGTAAAATATTTTCCATGGCTATTGTTTCAAGATTAGGTTTCTGATGATTTCGGTATTGACTGAATAAATGTTTATATCTGAAAAGTTGAAATCAGCCTGCCTATTGTCAATAGAGACACACATCAGGCATTTCATTAACAGAAGCATCAGAGTAGCAAACAGTATACATAATTAATGTATGCTCTTAAGCAAAGTTCCATCATTGAGATTGTTTAAAAAAAAAAAAACTAAAATAAAGCTTAATTGTCTTGTGATTAGGTAGAATCCCTTTTGTATCTTCAAATTTATCAGTATCCTCCAAGATGCTGGTGTACTTGTGAGAACATAGTGTGCTGTTTAATGACCACATGTTGATTAGAGTGGATAGAAGAGCAGACACAGTTAAGATAAAAAGAACAAAATGAAAGTCATTCTCCACCTGGTAGGAAAGTTTAGCAATGTCATTCCCCAGGTTTAACATTAATTTTCTTTAAAGATTTTTATAAATAACCTAAATGTGGGAGTACATGGTAAATTATCCCAGCTCTTTTAAGCAAAGGGATGCTAAGTCAGTGGGAGTAAAGTGCAGAAAGGACTCATGAATCTATGTGGGGTAAGACAAATGGCAATTGAGTACTAGTGTGGGCAAGTGTGATATAAGGCATTTAAAGTACAATTCTAGATATGGGATGATAGAGTATGAGTTATCATTGATGATTCAGGAAAAGTATCCAAAATTACAACACATTCATTCAAAAAAGTCTTTGTCAAACTGCACTCACTATGGACTCCTTAAATATAGCCAATTCCTTACACTCCAAGATTACACCTTTCCTCCCTATATGCCATCCACAGTAATATACTCCCAGGCTGATGACTTTATGCCTATCTAATGGGTTTTTCTCAATTGTTTATCTTTATTGTTTTTGTTTTGTTTTGTTTCTATTCCATTCTCCTTCCTTGATAAAAAATTTCCCCTTGGGGAAAACCACCCTCTTCTAGTTCTTCACTCAAGTGTTTTCAGCTGAATTTGGTGATAAAAGTAGCCTCAAAGAGACAAGATTGGGCCAGGAATGATGGCCTATGCCTGTAGGTGGCAGCCTAGGAAACCATGGCCGGGGCCAGGGATCTTGGTTCAAGTACGCCGGGGACATGTAGACCTAGTCCCAAAAAAACTAGCCAGGCATGGTAGCGTGCGCCTGTAATCCTAGCTACCTAGGTAGCTGAGGCTGGGGATTGCTTGAGTCTGTGGTACCCCGGGCAACATGTCCTGCGGTTCCACAAGCAAAAATAGTGAGACCTAGCCTCAAAAAAATAAGAGAGAGAGAGAGAGAGAGAGGGAGAGAGACAAGATTAGTCAAAGTCAAAGAAATCCTGTACTCTGTTCATGATTATTTGTTCAGAGAAGAGGAAAAAATAAAAGCCTGAGTAAAGGAGGTATGTGAATTTCAGTGGGATTTAAAAGAAGAAAAAACATCCCTATATGTTAGAAGCATAAAATATGGATTTTTAGATGGCTTGAATTATTCAGAAAAAAACTGAGACTGGTGACTTCATGTCTTCAAATACACCCTGAATGGAACATACCCAAAGAAAGACAGACATTGCATCTTTGAATTCCAAATAAATCTAGAATGGAAAATAGCCTTCTAAAGCAATTGTGAGAATAGAGAAACCTCCCTCTACCCACCTATGAGAACAGACATGATGAACACCTGGTATAACAGTAAACAAATGAGATTAACTTGGACAGAGCATGTTGAGAAACAGCTTTCTACTTGGCTTTCTACTGTGCTTCATGGGAAAAGAAGTAACCCAATCGCTACATACGTTTTCAAATTTTAGAGCAGAAGGCACCCTGACTTGGTTTCATCATCTGGATAAGAATGACATCCTCAAGTCCCTTGTATACAAATAAGCTGTTGCAGAATTGAAATGCCAAACAGTCTATGTTTAATGTGGCATCACCGATTGAGCTTCACAGAGTCAAAGTGGTATAAGTTACAATTGTACCCGACAATGCCCACACAGTTTCAAAGAGTGACTTATAGCTCAGGATATTAAATGAGCCGAGGGAGATATGGATACTAACAGCCTTCCAATTGCCAGAGAGATAAATCTGTAGCTAAGGACAAGGGTAAGAAAAAGACTACAAGAGATTCAAAACTAATCAATAGAGACCAAGACCCTAGTTACATTTCCTAGGCTTTGATGTGAATCAGAAAATAACATAATTTTGGAACTAGAGGAAGAAAACTATACTTCCTTATGTTAACAAACCAATGCACTACTTTAGTTTACTAACAACTGATGAATTTTGGTTCACTGACAAGCTAAAAAGGATCAGTGATAATAGTACAATTTTTGGACCGTCCTCCAAAGTGATAAAAAAAATGCTATGCATTTTCATGGGCTTCTATAAAAAATATTGCATAAAGCTGGAACTAAGACTTGTCAATCATTAATTAGTTCATTTAGTAAAGTGAAGTATGTAGCAAAGTGGTCAGCGTTACAATACTGACCATGACATAACTGATAATGATTCTAGTTACTAGTGACCTGAACTCTAAAAATAGAAAGATGATATTTTTAGATGAACAATGAAAGTTGTTAAAATTATATAAAACAAATAGTATTCATTGTATTTATGATATATATATGTATATAACATAATGTGTTAAAATGCTCAATACACCTGATTTCATATAATGATATAATACGATAAAGTTAAATAAAACTAAAATAAAGTCAAACCTCAATGTCAGAAAGAAGTAAATTTAAAATTGAGGTGAGAAATCACAATGTTATTTTGAAATAATTACTTCCAGAAATAATATGTATACAAGAAATGAGAAGGTCATAAAAATTTGTGGTGAATTACATGGGCAAATATCAGCATACAGTCTTTGATGTGTATCAGTATATAGCAAAAATCAAGAGAAATAAATAAGAAGAAAAGATATAAAAGCATTATGTCTTCAATCTTTCAAGACTCCCTGTTCTGCTATTCATTCTGTAAGTTATAACTACATTTATAAGTAAAAATCTTTCTAAATACTAGCTATGAAGGCCATATTTTTTTTCTATCAATATATCATTCAGTTGACTCTCAAGATTCTTAAATAGCTCACTACATAAACAATGTAAACTGCAATCATTTATTGGTACAACTATAGCATAAAGCATTCTTAATCAACTGGGACATTATACAAAGTATAGAGGCCTAAATATTAACATAAATAATTGATCTATACTAATAACTCATGTCTTGTTAATCGAATTAGAAAGAAAATTATGATTATCTGTGTTGACAGTGATCTGATTAGAAAGAGCCCAGGGTATAATAAGTTTGTGTAGAATACCCATTTTAATTAAGATGACCTTTCAATAATAGTGTCCTGTTACTTTTCCAGTTGGCTAAATATGATCTTTTTATACATTTTTTGATCAAACAAGATATTTAGGAGGGTTAAACAAATCAGAAAGATCACAGATAATTTTAAATAGGAAAAGTTGAGCTTATTAAATATGCCCTTCTGAGCAGGCAAGCATGCGAAATTTTAAATATGCTTTGCTTTTCACAACAGTTTCATATTATACAGAGATTCAGCCCTCTGATGAACTCTATTTGTTGACTCATGCAAGAAAACAAGGTAATTGTATTATCTCAACCCCACTGACTTTTTAAGTCATGGTGTTAGAGCTATTACACCCAATATTTGAAAAGAAATATATTGAAAAATAACCAAGTGGCTTTGAGGAAAGTGGGGCATAACCTTTTCATATAAAAATTTGAAAACTCATTGAATTGAAAAAATATACTTGTAGTAGGGACATTTAATTCACTAGATAAATGTAAAACATTAACATTGCTCTTGTAAAGTCACCAAAGTGATTAAAAAGAACATAAAACGTACATTTGGAAAATTAATTGAGTCATCATTGATAGGAAAAATAAGGCCACAGTAATTAATGCATATTTTAGATTTTTTATTCCTATGGATCATTTAATATTTTCTCAGTTCTTTGTTTTTTAGTATTTTTCTCACCTCAGTATAAAAATGAAAGACTATTTTATTCTTATTTTTTATCCTTTTATCTTTGTTTATCCTTTATTTATTTACAAATAGAATCAGGAGAGAAAGTGCATAGATGTTACTAAATACTTATAGTTAACAGTACTTTTTAAGTAAAGATACTCTAGTACATATTATAAGTTATGGAGATTAAAACTCCAAAGACTTATGACACTGTTATTGTACAAATATTACTTTTTAGTAAAATTCTTATAATTGAAGAAGACTAGATTTAAATATTGCAATTAATATATTCTTATTTCAGACCCTATGAAATTTCATTTACAAAGTCAACAATATAGAAACTATCACTAGGCTATTAATTGAGTAACATTTATGGATTCTGGGTGGGAAATATCGTTGCTACAATAAAAATGTCAAAAATAATCTTGACACAATTATATCACACAAATTAGGCTAATTCTAATTTTAGAATTTTAAACTCAGTATTTAAAAAAACTAATTTTGAGAAATAGAATATAAAATATGTAAGATGCAAAAATATAAAATAAAATCTAAAAATTATTTTTTCTATCTTTATGATAGCTAGAAAAGTTCATAGAACTTTTAGAAAATTCAAGGCTGTTGTTGATGTAAGTATATACGAATGCATTATCCTTTAAACAGAACACTTCATTCCAGGAAGGATGAAACATTTTCAAAAGCAGCTCTTACTTATAGTAAGGTATAATCTCAAAACTTTCTAAAAAAAGTATAAATTGCATAGACCCATTTTTGAGGACAGAACACAATAGAAATGGAACTTAATTGAATACACACACCAAACACACACTCCCAATTTTAACTTAAGAAAGGGTGCTAGAATGTATTTGTGGAAGAATAACTCAAGTTATACTTGTAGGTTCTTTAGAATAAAAGGAGATAAGATGCACAGTGTTTGGTTCATGGATATAAGACTCAGGTTAGAGCAATGTGAAGCTAAAAAAAGTTACTTGACCTTTTAGTCTGTACTGCTAAACTTATAAAAAAGCAATAAATCAGAATTAAATTAAGAATGCTGAAAAAAATAGCTCGCCATTTAAAACTACCAGAAATCTTAAATAAACTATGTGAAAAGCTAAACTTCTATTGTCCTTCTTCATCTCTTTCCTTTCCCCCTCTTCCTCCATCTACCATATTTGCATATTCTGGAATGTCAGAAATAGCCATATATGTTAATAGCATTATTCATTATTTTTTCTGACATTTAAAAGGAAAAAATATAACCGTTTGTAATTAACTTATGAGCTTATGGACAACATAAACACCTTTGAAGAAGAAGTTAGTAAGAATAATATTGAAAAAAACACATTTTTTTTAAGGATCACCATTCCCTTCACCCCCCCCCCCAAAAAAAAGTTAAAATTCAATGCAAAAGCTATAGGATTATATTGTGCATGAACAGCATGGGTATGTAGGAGAGATATCAACTTTCTCAAAACAGCAAATGTCATAGTAACAGCAATAGTGGCACTATTTCCTACCTAAAGACCGTCACTGTGCTATTTTACATATTTCTCATAATCCTCAGAACAAAACCATATGTAAGACAATATTATTATTTCACTTTAGATGTGAAGCAATGAAAATAGACAAAATGTGAAAAGTATTTTTAATGTCACATCTAGTACTGGTGAAACAGGCTAGCAGATACCAGAAAACTATGCTCTTAAAAATTCTATTGCACACATATAAAGTGATAGCTACCCTATCAAATAAAATCTTATTCTACATTATAATAATAAATGTATAGTGTCTTGCAAAGAAGGGAGAATGAAATTGAATATACTATAAGCAGATCTGAGAACGTATTAAAAGTCATGTATAAAAGATAATATCACACGGCAGTCTAAAGTCTATTGGAAACAAACTTTAAGACGAAGTTTCTTCCATGTGCACTAAGGAACTAAATATTTGCTTTGAAAATCATTTTGTTTTGTACATTGATCACCCAGAATGTAATGTTAATTGAACTAACCTCCAGTATCTCCTATCTTGATGCGTGTAAAGTAATACCAATTCAAAGTTGAAGAATGAACTGATACAGAACTAACTCTTAAGATTCAGTGCCAACATGATTTCTATCTATGGATGTGGTTTCTGTTATCATATATAATTTTCCAAACCCCAAGTTATGTTCAGGAAAAACTTTGCTGTTTCTAAGTATGTTAAATATACCTGTTGTCTAGGAGCATTGGATATAAGTAAATGCTAAAAATCACTTTATATTTTAGTATCAAGATATAATACCTAAGTAAAAAATATATTTCGATGAGCTCCCAAGGCATGCTTTTTTCCCCCATCTTAGAATAGTCAATGAAACAGACGTTGGACATAGTTTCTCTTGCTTGAGTACATACAGAGTTGTCATTCCCGGTCATTTAGCTAGACAACTGTGATTGTTCATTGTTTTAGTCAATAAGACATTTAGGAACCATTTGAGGTAGTGATAGATGAATCATGGCTAGATTGTCTAGAAGCATTCTCTCCAAAATAACAACAGAAAAAAATTCAAGAAAACAACAGAAGTCATCAGCTTAAAAAAAAAAAAAAAACCTAGACAATGAAAGAAAACAAGAGAATGAAACAAAGACCACAAAAAAAAATTTACAGAAATTCTGTTCTATGGATATTGTCAATGTCCCAGAGAAAAATATAATATGAAAAGGGATCCTGTAAAAAAACAAACAAAAACAAACAAAAAAAAAAGGACTGTGCTAAATGCAAAGAGATTTTAGATATATCACAACAATTTATTACTTTTAATTAATTATTTATTTGTTTGTTTTATTTTACATTGTTACATTGTTATTGTTAGACTCTAGGGTTCTCCAACCACCATATCACCCATGAAACATAGTCTTAGTCTTTTGTACCCTTCCAACTCCTGCTTCCTCCCTTCCCCATGCTCTATGCTTTAATTTAGCTGAGAGTTAGTTTTAAATTGTTCTTGTCTGTCTGTTTGTTTTAGGAATCTACCCAAAGGTTACAAAAACTCGAATCCAAAAAGACACCTGTACCCAGATGTTTTTTGAACATATATAGCCAGGAGCAACCCAGATGCCCCAAAATAAATGAATGATACAAAAATCGGTAGTATATGTACACAATGGAATACTACTCATCAATCAAAAAGATAAATGTATCACAGCAATTTAATTCACATTTATCTTGTCATTATACACAGCATTGTTTAAAGAGCCAAAAGAAGGCATCATACTATGTTTTCATTTTACTTTTAAGAAGCATATCAAATAATAGTGTCTATCACTGATGGTATTTCAGATTTCCTAAAACTAAGTATTTCTTGTATTTGTATAAAAGTAAGAATATTTTTTAATGTCTTGAAAATCAAGCCTGTTCTTCCTTCCAGAAACAAAAAATGATGACCAGCTCCAGCTAAAACATCACACAGTGATAACATCATTGCTTTACACATGACTTCCCTCAAAAGCTTAATGAGTATCAAGTTCTTCTATTACCAACATTCTCCTGAGTTATATATACATATATATATGAACAATATATATATATATATTGAACACTTACTATATATATATATATAGTATATATATATATATAGTAAGTGTTCAAGTTCTTGTTGGTATCATCAGTGAACTCTGTCCTATGAGAAACTGAGAATTCAGTGGTGAGCAACTAAATGCATCCTTACTTACCACATATATGGTATTTAGTGGTTTCTAGAGAACACTGCCTTGTGAGATATATGTTAGATAAATTTCACCATGTCAAAGAGGTCACAGAAGATACGATATTCATGAAATAACATTTGGATGAATGTCTGATTGAATAAAAAAGTCTTAACAAGATGGAGAAGGCATGGGATATTCTATTAATAAATACTTCTATTAATTTGAATTAATACTCATTTAAGATTCCTAATATTTATAAAGTTAAGCATCTTTCTATTCTCTTCATGTCAATAGATGTTAAATGATATATTTTGTTGTTGAATATAATCAGTTAATACTGTCATCCATGGAGGTCAATTGTAAAGCCATTGTGAAATTAAGTTATATTATACATTTATAGTCTCTAGGTTGACTTTTGGAACACAATAAAAGTTTACCAAAAATACCTTAGCTATTTCAATACTTTTCCTTCTCTTTCTCCATCTCCTCTTCATTTTTTCCTCATTGTCACTGTTATTCTTAGCAGAAGTAATAACATGCGGAAAAATCCTGGGTTATGATATTATAGCTAATAAAGGCACCCAAAGAAAGGTAGTGTGGTCCCAGTGGAAAGGGGAAATAGGAAATTGTGCAGGATGGACTGGGAAATTATGTGACAGTCAATCTATCCACGGCTATCTCTCTTTTAGTGAAATACTGAAAAGCTTCAAGGAGGAGAGTGAAAAATAACTGATCATATTTAAGCTTAAAAAAGATAATTCTTGTTGCAATGGGCCACAGGGATTTGAAGAGAGTCAGCAAGATGATGCCAATCCATCACTTGGACATCTTGGTAGTTGTCCAAGGAGGGGAAAAGATGACGCAACATCTATATGATGCTCAATCATCTTTTAAAATTAGTTTTGCCTAATTTGAAAATGTAGATGGATAGATTGCCATGTAGCTATTTTTATGATAATGGGTATCATGAATGGAGTTCTTGTAATTCCATAAATAATATATAGACTAAATAATAGCTTTTCAATATCAGATAGGCAGACAGGCAGATATAGTGCTAAGGTTCAGATGTTGTCTTGGTTGGGTCACATCATTCTTTGCAAGAAGTTGTTCTGTATATTGTAGGTTGTTTCACAGCACTAAGCTTCTAGGTATCAGTTGTGTACATCTCTCTCAGCTATTGATTCTCTTGGAGAATCAACTTTTCGCTGGTTGAGAACCACAGTTCTACCCCTACCTGTAGGGCAGTATTAAGTGTTCATCCTCAAAAATAGCATTTAGCATCTATTTAAATTAAAAGACTAAAAATAGGTAGGCTGATGAATATTAAGTATCCTCAATAATTAGCCTTTTTTGTGTGTGTGTGGGGGGGAACTGAAGTGGTCTATTCCAAATTAAGCTCATACTTTTGTTTATGACACTAAGATTTAACATCAGCCACACTGGTTTTCCTCTTGCATTTTATTAATGTAAACAAGAGTCAGAGTTTAGACTTTAGCCATAAGAGAGCATTTTAAATGTGGGTAGTGTAAAATCACAATGACCTTGTTGTGTGAACTTTGCCCCATAATACTAGTTTTCTCTGTAAAGGTAAAGCTAGCTAACCCTATAACCTAGATTGGGAGAAATTTGTCACCTACTTCTAACAGTATAGAAAAAGAAATGGTATCCTAGACTCTGGAAATTCACAAAGGTATCCAAAGTCATAGATACATAGTTAAGAATGAGCTTGAAAACTTCCTCTATAAATCAAGTGTCTGCCATTTGAGAGTTGCAGTTTCTAACATATGAATAAAAACTGACACAAAATAAAGGTGAAGAGGATACGTGATCTTATGATTCAAAATAACTTTTTGAAATGTGATACAAGTGATAGAAATCATAAGCAATGAGGATCTCATATGGGTGCATATGTATGCATGTGTATGTGGATATTTATGGGAGGATTTCCACATCCTTCATTGATTTTACAATATTCTATTCATTCCATTATAATATATGGCATCACTTATTTTTGCTACCGTTATTTCTATTATGATCATTTTTTAAAAATGTAAATGTATTACAAGACAATTGCTGTTTGTGCATATATAGAGTATAGATCTAGTTATGATTATATGGTATAAGCAAATATGTCTATAAGGATATACATATGTAACAAAGCAATAATTATGTTATCACATGCCATTGGCACCATTAGGAATAGTAATTAATACAGAAAATTTCACTAAATGGGGTTAGGAAGGAAACCATTTTTTTTTAACTAACTCAGTTCACTGAATGCTATCAAACACACCCTCCTACATCTTATTATCCAATTTCAACAACCTCCTCCTATCACTGTATAAAGATAATACAAGTCAATCAATTTAAAGTCCATGACCATAAGCAATCCAGATTGTATTCCATATTTATTGTTTTATCTGTATTTCTTAACCATTCAATGTATATAAAACCACGTTATGCTAGGCTCCTGTGACTACTTTTTAAAAATTAACTCATTGTTTTATTGAAGTAACAATAGTTTCCAACACAGTATATGAGTTAGGGGGAAAGGTTCACATCTCCTTAGAGTTTTTCACAGTGATATTGATTTAGTTATTTCTACATAAAGATATTGTCAACAAATGAGGGGAACTGCTTCAGTACCATTTCATTTTAAACATCCCCCTCTTCATCTAAGAAGCAGTCAAGGCAGAGTTTCTGTAAAGAATACACTAGATGAGTGAACCATAGGGGCAACCAGAGAAAGGTGTAAAAGAGAGAAAACAAATTATAAGGATGTTTCTTTTCCTTAATCATTCTATAAGTAATTTCATATCTACTCTTGAGGGCCTGGGAAGTAGGACATGTGCCTTATTGCAAGAAGGTAGCACTAGCTCTTTTGTCACTGCCAGTAAGATTGTGCATAAGAATCATCTGTTCTGGTGCAGATGGCTCAGAATGTTCTGACCCACTCTCTCTCCCGATGGTTTAACCACAGACACTCTCGGATGACTGGCATAGTTGAGCGAACCTGGTCCTGGTAGATCAGCTCTAGATTTCAATGATGAAATTGTCTCCCATAACACACATAATATTTTCCTTAACACCATCATAAATCATTCTTTAGCCTGTGACAGTAATTACTAGATACCTCAGACAAAACAGGTGATATGTTCTATCATAGCATTCTAACTGTGTTGTCAAGAGAGAAATATTTTTCCAAGTAACTTCACTCATCTCTGAAGTGTGCATTTTGTGTGCATTTATCATTATCTCATTTTCTGGAATGAGGAGAGAACTGGAGGACAGTAAACCTATGATTCTTATATATGTATATATAGAGAGAGACTACATGTAAGACTACACATAGTATATATATATATTCTTATATATAATAATATATATGAATATAAATTATATATAAGAATGTATATATTATTGTTCTTTCAAGGTATATATATATATATATATATATATATATATATATATACCTGATATATAATGCATGCTTCATAGATATATACATATATGCTTTATATATATACCTTGAAAGAACAATAATATATATATAATCTTTATTCTTTATTATTGTTATTTCAAGATATATATAGGTATATATATATACCTATATATATATGCCTATACCTATATATAGATATATATACCTTGAAAGAAGATATATATATATAAAGATATATATAGGTATATAGATATATATATATATATATATATATAACTTGAAAGAACAATAATAAAGAATAATAGTAATAAAGAATAAAATAATAAACAATAATAAAGAACAATAGATATAGATACATATATATATAAGTATATATACCTTGAAAGAACGTTAATCATTTATTGTTTTTCTTAGAGAATGGAATGAGGAGAGAACTGGAGGACTGTAAACCTATGATTCTTATATATGTGACACTGCACACTGATGGTTGGTGCTAAATACCACCTGAGAGTCTTGCTTCTTGCTGTTGATGGAGGCTGAGTTTTAAGAGAGAGACACTATTGCATTTGATGGCCTCACCTTAGTACACAGTGTCATTTCTCATTTTTTTTTTTTTTTTAGGTTAGGGAGCTTTAAAAGTCATGTGGATTTGATAGAAAGAGATATAGAGTCTATCTCTCTGTGGTGACGAGCTGATTTTACATGTGCGATAAATATGGCCTGGGCTACACATTGCTATTGTTGTCTTTGGAAAACCCTATCTACCTCAACCATATTAAGACATTTAATATATTTCACTGAAGTGGCCTCTGTTGACAATATGAGTAATATCTTTTTTTTATATCAGTAGATAGGCAAAAACCTTTAATTCTCAATCTGCTCCTTAGTTTTAGAAGTCCTTTTGCACATGAAACAAACAAAAAAAGTAAAATATTTTCCTGCAAACTTAATATAAAGTACATGTGATGAATGCAATATGTTATTTTTATCTGCACTGATTGTGTGTAAACAACAGAACTCTTGGGCTGCTCTTGGGGTTCATGGTTAATACTCTTCACTGATTTGTAGTACAAGTTCGCACTTCTCAAGCTGGGCCTGCTTATGTCTTCTTAGTTCTGTCTCACAAAGGGCAAAAACAGAGCAGTTGATCTGATTATTTAGAGAGAAGAGCTACACTTGCAAACATCTAGAATATGCCAGGCACTACTCTCAGCACCTCAAACATGTGCTGGGTGTGTTATCCTTGTTTTACAGGTGGGGGAACAGAAGCACAGGCGACTTACCACAAAGACCTTGCTTCCTACCACTTGCTACCCTGACAGCTTGAGTTACATAAATGCAGCATAATACTGAGTTTCTAATGCTCACAATTGGGAACTTGGATTTTGGAGAACACTATATAAGAACGATAAAAAGGAAAGTTTCTGTCTGGATTTTAATACCTCATTTTGGTTACTGAATATTATAGAACTCCATAGTGCTCATCTATAATGCATGCTTCATTATTATTTGAATAATGCATGCTCTTTAGAGACTCAAATTGGGCAGATGTGATGGTGCATGATTTGATAGGGGAGATAGAATCGGGATAAATTTTGACCTGAAGTGTTTGGGAGCTTAAGTCCATGTTTCTCAGAGTTTTCAAGTAAGTCCAAGAAAACATGACTAATATTAAAATAACAGTCCCCTACAAGAATAAGACAAGGCTCCCTCTACAGTTCCTGTTGCACTCTATAGAAGTGATGACACTCATTTCTCACAATCTACCTCTTGCCTATAATCTTAAAAACTGAGTCCAAAGAATAATGAAAAACTCTGAATCAAAAAGAAGAGGAAGTAGAACATGCAGGATTAAAGGAAGTTATATATGTCTTTTCCATTTCATTGCCATTCTCACCTATCATCTTTCTATAGTCTGACTTCCCAAGGAGATATAAATCAAATCTTTAATAATATTGGACATTGATTGAGTGATGATTAGTACTGATTAACTCAAAGTACATGAACTCATGTCTCCTTTATCTCTAGTTTTATTTTTCCCATTCCTATCCTCCAACATAGATGCTTTTCTATTTCCTTTGATGGACACTGTAGATGAACAAATAGAGATGATAAGTCAACTCAGCCTCACCAAAACACCATTCTATATACTAAAGAAACAGCCACTCACCTTCCTTTCCAGTTGCATGTTGTTAAAAAAATAATTTCTGGAATGACTCTCTTTGGCTATCCACAGATGCAAAGAACTATAATTGCAAATAACTATTTTAGGTATCCTAAAATTATAAATGGTGGACGGGCTATGTGTACCTATACAAGGTCTAAGTCTAAACAGACTGCTCTTAAACAGCATTTTCCTGAACTCCGCATCACAGTCAAAGCTTGTAAAGGGATTTTCTAACTTAGTTCCATCCCATGTTGTACATGTATATTTTAAGATCTTCAGGGAAAGGAGGCATGAGATGGGACATTATTTATTTCTACCTGCCTGGTCATAATCTACTATAACATTATAAAAAAAATCTTTAAAGATTGGCAAGCATTCTAATCCCTATTATATAAAACTTTGCATCAATCCCCATTTTAAGATAATGTGGGTTTTATTCATGAATTCTTACAATAGTAGTATAGAGGTTCTTTGAGATACTTTTTTGGATGATTGGATAGTCTGGAAATAATAGAGTAAAGTTGAATTGTCTAATTCATTTTCAGTTGACACTCACTTGCAAATAGCTTTACTTTATGTTCTGATTTTCTTACAGATTCTGAGGAAATAAACATGATATAATGACATAAAGAAGGAATTGACAGCTACCAGACCCATCTAACTAAAGTATTAATAGTTTAATTCAAAATGGTTTAAATGAAGCCCTGTGTTAAAATTATCACATGTGATAAACTTCTTGGCATTTAATAACTTTTTTTTTCATGCTTGGCATTTAATAGCTTTAATCTAATTCAAGAAACCTTAGTCAAGTCTTTAATTTGGATAAATTTCATTTTTCAGTGCTCTGCATGAAAGGTATTTTTTAAGGAAATGTCAACATTCCCTTTGCAATTATAACCTTACTCTCCAGATGGAGATCATACCTTCCACTTTGTTGGGTTCTGAATCTATTGATCTATTAGTTTGATATTTTGGTTGATGTAAATGGTATTTTCGATACAAAAAAAAAAAAACATAGTGTCAAGCAGATGGGAACTGTATATGAATATTAAGTCAAATACAGAATTAATTACATTGATTTAGGCATGCAAATAGCCTAGAAAGATATATTCATTCACCAAATATTCACATAGGGTATTGGTTATGTGATTTCAATGGTCATTTAATGGAAAGAAAAGTTTTCAAAAAAATGTGTTAAAAATCTAAAGAGTTCAGAGTCCCATCTGTAAATTATTTCATTAATTAAGCAGGTATGGTGCCAAATATACAGTGTTTTTGAGGCAACTGGACCAAGGAGGAGTGGAGGATGATTTGACAGACAATTGTGTCTAATCTACTAGAGACTAAGGGGTGGCAGGAAACTAGAAAGTCTTTATAAATGGGCATCTCAGAAATAGAAGGAGATATAAGATATTTAGATTAATAAACAAATATAGCAATGATCACTGCAAGTGAAGAAAAATGTACATTGCTTAAGGAAAAGAGGGATGAAGGAACAAACTCTAAGTAGATGTTTCATGTTAGAGGCAGAGGAACTAAGTAGGAACATTTACTTCTGCTTCCACAAGAATTAGAAGAAAAAAAGCAACAAGGGTTACATAGACAAAGGAAATAAGCACATATTTAAGTACCCCACATCAAGGCATCTTCAATATCTGAAAGAGCAAAGAGTACACAGAACTCATGATAAAAGCTGCCATGTGAGAAAATGAGATGGTAGAAGTTCCAAAATCAGGCAGTACCTACATGAGTTTGTCCCTCTGTGTTGTGATCTAATCATTTTCTTAAACCTAATTAAAGACCAATCAAAAAATTGTTTGTATGGGACAATGCTACATATGTGATGGGAACAAAGGGAAATGATAAAAAAGAAAAACCTTGTTATGAATCTATTACTATAAAGTAGACACATTAAAATGAGGGCAAGGAGATGGACAATGCTTTGGGATGTAGGGAAGAGATGATCAGAAAGTTTCTCAGAAGATGAAATGGATGATATTCAGTGAATGGTTGGATACTGAAGTTGCGTGCATGACTGGGTGGGAGGCAGAGGTTATGACTACAAACTTAGGGAGGAACATGTAATCCAATTGAAGGAGTCACAGAATTGCACAGGATTACAGGCACAATCTGGGATTACAGGCAGATCATAGATGGCCCATAATTGTCATGTATTTTCTCTAACTCCAATGGAGGAAAAAACAGACTTCGAATGACTGTAAACTATTTTTAAAAAGTGTAATTAATTAGCATAACTTGAAACAACTTCATCAGGAAATATGCATATGTATCAAAATGCCATGATGATACATATTCACCCTTGGGTAACTGATTTAGAAGGTAAAGTATGCCTGCAGTTGGAGAGAACAAGTGTTACCTCTGTGAGTGTGGACTGATTTTATGGGATGGTGAGAAGTTTCACAGGATATGCTACTACAGTTAATTATGATTTCAGAGTTGAATGTGCTTTTTGTAAGCAATACCAACCATTTTTTGGAATACTAGTTAACATGATAACATCATGGGAGAATGATTTATTTTGTATCCCAATTCCTTTGGTTGTTTATTGGTTGTGCCTTTAAAGAAAAAAAAATTCAATGATCATCCACAGGATTAACATATATATACATCACTGTTATATATATGTTATATATATCACTGTCTCTTGCTTAGTCTAAAAGTTGGGTGAATTAGTTTAACTAAAACTCTATGATGAGTATGAAAAATAGTGTCAGGATTGTTAATTCTAGACATGCCAACAAAATATTGTTGGGAACAAATTAAAATCACAACATCCTAATTTGTCAAAAACAATTATGCAGTATTTTGTCCCCAGGTATAATTTTGGCATAAAATAAACTATTCAAGTCTATCAAAAGAGTCTGTAATTATCTAATTATTAATGCAATAATTGCTATTTTAATGAATAATATGTCTAGTAAATATTTAAATGTGTACTACCTGAATCAATTCTTACTCATGCTCTATCAAAGAATGAGACATGAATAAAAGATCTTATGGCAGAGAAAGGAAGGTCAGAAATACACAATTCTGTAGATAGCTAAGTGATTTCTATATAGCATGATGAAAAAAGTAAAAGGCTTGGTAGCTTGATAGACAGAAATTGAGATAAAACCCTTGCTGCATTTCCCGTAGCATCAGGAAAAAGACGGTAGAGAGAATGGCTGCTGAAATAGGAGTTTTGCAGAGTTAAATTCCTTCCTAACTATTCAGCATAAAATTAGCCCCATTTGTATTCAAGTCCTTCAAAGACTTTCAACAAATGAGGAAAGAGTCACCTAAAATCAACTATAGAGGTTGGATTTAAGTAACGAGTTACCTATGTTAGAGTTCTGTCTTTTTTTTCTTATATGTGTTTATATTGCACAATCCATAGTGTATAGAACCTGTCTATTCTATATAAAAATAATGACAAAAAACCCCAGAGATTAGAAAACTGAACATTACCAGGATATTAGTTATTTACCAATTTCTTTTTTTTTTGACAGTATGCAAAATTTAACATTTTTTTGAGATATGTCTTATTGGGTTTTTTAAAAATTATTTATTTATATATAAATTTCACATCTGTGTGATCTCTGGGGTTCACCCCCCTCCCTGACAGTTCCCACCCTGCCCCCACCCGCCCAGGTTGTGTACTTCAATTTGGTTGCTGACTTGTTTTGACTTTTCTTCATGGATTTTTATCTTTCCCATGTAGCATATAGTAGTGAAACCATTTGGTTTCTGTTTTTTCTTTTTTCTTTTTTGACTTGTTTCTGCTAATATGAATTCTTCTAAATCCATCCATGTTATCGTAAAACCATCCAATTTGTCATTTTTAATTGATGAGTAATATTCCATTGTGTATATAGACCACATCTTTGTCATCCAGTCATCTGTTTTTGGACATTTCAGTTTCTGATCAGATATTCTTCTTACTTCTTAAAGTAGAACTGCACCTAATCTTTCTAAAAATCTTATTTTATAATCCCACCATTATGGATTTATCACAAAATTGCATATCAATGGGGTTGTCTTCGTTTTAAACTTTATATAAGCTGTATATACTGTATATACATGTATGCATTGCATATGTGTGTATATGCATATATATACATGTATGCATATATGCATATATATAATATATGCATACAGATTTGGATAAATTATATAAATATGTCTTATTCTTTCTTATATTGTGAGTAGGAATTGATTCAGGTACATTTAAATATTTATTAGACATATATTATTCACTATGTTATGGTTTAAATCCTCTTGGGCTTACACAAGACGCAAGACCATGGGAGATGCAAAAGCAATAAGCCATTAACTGTCAGCTCAAGCTGAGGTCCGCCCTGAGGCTCATGACACAGTGGCAGTCTCTTGGAGGGAATGGACCCCAGCTTGCAAAAGGACAGGGTTTATATATATTACAGGCAGGACAGGGTAACTTTTGTAGGTGGTTTAGGGGAAGTTTCTACACAGATGTTTTAACATAGTTATGATCCTGTGGCAGAGACCAGATAGCCACCTGATATGGGGGCAGTTACATGTTTCTGGGCTTCAGCTTCCTGAGTCTGTTTTTTCCCTTTTTTATGGTTTTAGCCTTGGCATATTTTGCATTTTTGACTTTTAAGCTTTAGCGATAACTTCTTAACATTTTTAGATTTCAACTAAAATAACAGCTATTGCATATTAATAATTAAATAATTACAGTCTCTTTTACATTGAAGTGAATAGTTCTATTTTAATCCAAAATTATACCTGGGGACAAAGCACAGTACAGTACAGCATACATATACATATATATTACCTATATATCATATATATATATAAATACTACACATGTGTCTCTATATATATAAGTTTACTTCTTTCACATATTATGTTCTTAAGATTATTCTATGTTAATGTATGCAGCTACAATTTATTTTTATTGTTGTGCAGTCTTTTATTTTATAGGGTAAAAAAGCTATTTTCCATTTTTCCATTAATAGATATTTATGCTACTTCTGGTTTGGGTTATTATGAATAATAATACTATAAATATTCATGTGCGCATGAACAAGTGTCTTTTCAAGTAGTTTCAGAAGTAGAAATACCAGGTTACATAATCATCACTTCTTACAGTATCTTCTATTTGCAAGAGGATACTCTCTGCAAAGAGTCAGAGTAGTACATTATTTCTGAGCATGTCAGACAAAGTGAAGAATGCATTATTTTTGTAGATTTTAGTAGATTTTTTTCAATGTTGACCATATCAATATAACTCCTGTGATCATTTGAAAAGTGGTTAGTCTAAATCAATTTAATGCATGTGTAACTGATGTGAGAATATTTGAAATTCAATAATATTGAGCATAGATGCATTTGACATAATATACTTTCTCCTGTATTGTAACGTATATCATAAGTTCTAACAAAAACAAGAGCAAACTGAATCTAAAAACAAAAATCATTATTTAAGTTTATATTTTCTTATTCTCTCATTAACTATTTTTTTAGATTAAGGGTCTAAAATTTTATAGACGCTTTAAAATTAAAATTAAATTTAAATTTTAAATTTAAATTTAAATCAGCATGAATATATACTTAAAAACTGTTATTTCTTTTGCACACTGAAACATCTTAATAGTATGTAACTCCAGAAATCTTCTGCATATAAAGTCACAGGCATAGATTTTTAAAATCAAGCAGGATTGGTTAAAGTCAACATAATAAGTAGAATCTCCACATGTCAGTTATCTTGTGTTTAAGTAATTGTGATATACTAGAGTTGTAACAACACTTTAATTAGATAATGAACAGGCAGTGAACATTGGTTAGTTTTCTTTCTTGTTTGTTTGCTTTTTCAGGACTGCAGTCAGCTTTCTCTGCTAAGAAATATGCCACCTCATGAAGCAAAATACCCCGTACCTATAGAAACTAAAATATCAGGCTTATTCCCCAGCCTCTCTTAATACTAGGGTTCAACCATGTGACCTCCACTCTGCCAACTGCAAGCAGCCTCCAAAGACCTTGAATCAGAAACCAGTTATATAAACAGCGGGGAATACATGGAATCCTTTGTGGAAAGTGCTAGCTACTGGCAGTAGCTACATCCAGTTCCCAGAAGCAGCAATTCTATGTCCAGAGTGCTATGTTGAGGGGGTCAATTTTGCCAATGATAGTGTCTGGTGGTCTGTGTGACCACAATAATTTTCACTGGATCATCTCTGTTGGTATAAATGTAGATAGTGTCATTACCTATGCCACCACAGAATATTTTCAGCTCCACTATTAAATTCTATTTATGTTTAAATGATTCACTTTCCCTAGCTTCTGGCAATAGTCCTTGACTGATAAACTATGTTAAATTCCTGAACAGTATCAGCTCTAAGGTAAATGACTAAAAACTCCAGGAGGTCATGAATTAGGTTTGCTTCAATCAATGTGACCTTTTCCAGAATTTTGCTCAGTGTTTTTGACCATGGACTATAAAATATTAATTGAATAAAAGCTTACAATGATCTCAGAAAGATTTGCTAGACACTAATGTGTAAGTGGAATAGAGAGAGACTAACAAAGAAATAGATGAAGCTAAACTTAGAAAAGAACCCTGGTAAATTGATTACAAAACAGGTATTCAGAGGGGGGGTTTGTGAGATAGTAAGCATGGGGTGGGGAGGGAGCACAATGGACTAAGCTGGTGGGTGCATGATGTTAATAACACCTAAAGAGGGTAGAAGAGTCTTATGCTCCTGGGATACAAATAGCAAGATGAACCATCATGATCACAATTAAGAAAAAAAAAAAAGCCACGATAAAATTTAGTCATGAAATGATTAAAATAGCGATTTGCAAATTGTTAATACATTATTTTGATGGCATTTGACAGGACATGATAACTTCCTATTTACTTGAGAGCGATGTTACGCAACAGTTTGGAAGTTATGTAATAGTAAATTATGAATGATTATGTGCTCACAAGTGCACACACACACGCACATACATCTCATGAGGCACAATGCCAGAAGCACAGGACAAAAATGATTATCTTCCAGTCATTAACCAAGAAATACACTTTCCATTAAAAGTCTGTTCATCTGGAACTTAAACCTAAGTTTTATCTGAAATAAATAACAAAAGAAACAGATTTTAGGCAAACTTTGATTTTGTGGCATCATCAGCTATACGTCGGAGCTAAACTTTTAGAAATGGCCATAGAAAATAAATGTATCTATTTAAATAAGTGGAAATAGAAGAGATTTCCACCTACAAATGCAATGTCCAGTTTTCCATATCTTGGAAATTGAAACAATAATCAAAAATTGGATTCTCTTTCAGAAATGTCTATGTCTGGTCATACGCTAAAGACTCATTATTTTTAACTTCCCACTTCAATTTTTACCGTGGATATTCTAGTTGAAGTATTTATCACCTTATATCTAGACAATGATAACATTCCAACTTTTATTCCCAGATTTAAGTTCCTGCTAAACCAAGCAATCTAATCTATAAAACATTGTAGATTACATCTTAACATGCCATTTCCCCCAGTATTACTGCCCTATCAAAAAGCTTTATGGAGCTTCACCACCTATATTTTAATTTTAAATTCACTTAGTGTAATTGATCTAATTAAATATAACTTCTCAAAATATTTGCAACAGATTTTGTTACTCAATTTTTATGTTCCTTTAAAAATATTTTCATTGAACTAACATTGGTTTACAGTGTCTGCATTATAGGAACAAAGGACCGTCTTTTATGTTCCTGCCAGAGCGAACCCACCATGAAGAATGCGAACATCCATAGACCCTAGCACCTTTATATATAAATCTATGTAAGAACCAAAACAGTTCACCTAATGCCCCATGCATTTCCTTTAAAGAGGATTGTTCTTTCTTTGGCAAGTCTTATTCTCCAAAGCCAGTCCTTCCCAGTTCATATTTAAAGCCTCATCTGAAGATTAATTCTTCCTAAAGTCATCCCTGATCACTCCAACCCCAACCTGCTTGATGAATATATTTAGGTTTTTTAATGGATGCCAGCTATTGCATTGTGTGATATAATTCATTCCCCTTTAACAGATGATATATATTTTAATTAATTAATTAAATTATTCTTTTTTTTTCACAACAAGTGTACCTTTTTACATTCCCAGGAGCAATGAGTGTTTCTACTAGTATACAATCTTGACAGTATTTGGAGATGTTGGTGATTTTTGTTGTTGAGCAGTAGTGTTATGCATATATGTATATATATATATGCATACATATATATTACATTATTTTCTATCCCACGGTGCCCCCTCAAAGGACATGAAAACACTAATTAAAAAAGGACACCTGTATATGCACATTTATTGTAGCATTGTTTACAGTTGCCAAGATATGGAAACAACCCAGATCTGATGAATGGCTTAAAAAAATTAGCAGTGTATATAATAATGGGATATTGCGCATCAATCAAAGAAGACAAACATATCATTTGCAGCAACATGGATGGAGCTAGAAGGAATCGTATTAGCAGAAATAAGCCAGAAAGAAAAAGAAAAATATGGGATGTTCTCACTTATAAGAGGGGTATAGGGAAAAAAACAACAGATGGATATGAAAATATAAAACTGCCAACAGAGCTGAAACATGGAGAGCAGGGAGAAAATGGGGGAGGCAGAGGGCAAGGAAGATTAACAGGTGATATTAACTATATACATTGCATGCTATCTTTTTCATTCCACATATCACCTAATCATGTTCAATGCCTAAAAAGGTGATCAATAAATATCTGTTGATGGATTTTTCAGATGCAATCTGAGCATCAATGCTATTCCTGATGAGTTGGAAACTTAACCATGGACGTTCAGTGGGCTTGATTAGAGATGAGACTCAGAATACAAAATCAGATGTGGACCACTTTGTCTTCCTTCATTTCAGTGTGAAGATTTCTGTGTGCTTGCTTATTTTTTTAGTGTTAATTCTAATTTTCTTATAGGGGATAGAGAATGAGATTTGAACTGTTTGTACTAGTTATCATTCCTTTAAAAACAGTGGAATTATAGGTGTTATCACAATATTCTTCTTACAGATCTTGCTTAGCAGTGAGTAGAAATGGAACTGACTAACCACACTAAGGTGATTTTGGATAGTCATGTTTTCTTTAAATATCATCTACACCCTAGTAGGAAAGAGTGGGGAGGACAGTAAAGTCTGGGTGTATGAAAACTAGAGTGACATAGGGACCATTAGAAGGAGCTGGCCATGTGGTGAAAACCTCTGTAGGCAAAGGGACCTGTACAAGTTTAAGGTGTCTGGTCACGGATGAATTTGTGGTGTGATAGAATTCCCTGTGTGTCTGGCAAACTTTTCACATTTGGGCTACAGAAAAAAACAGGGAGTAAGAGTAGAGGCAAGTGGGAGTTGGAGAGGTCAACAGGGACAAGATGAGAGAGCTATCCTTTTAGGCCATTGAGAGTAATCGATTTCATTAAACATGCTGTTGAAAGCCACCAGGTTTTAGTAAGAGGATTCTCGTCATCCCATTTTTGAAGTTATTTTTAATAGTTATGAGGAGAATGGCTTCCAAAAGTTAAAATCAGATGAAAGAAGACCATTTAGAAAGGTTTATAATGGTCCATCAAGCAGGAAGCTGAATAGCAGAAGTGGAGTTATGGAAACGATATTCAGGACAGAGGTAGATGGAAAGAGTTGCTGAGAGATTTGGATAGAAGGAATAAAGAAAACAACTGAAATTGAGAGAAGTCCGGTTTCTTCGAAAGAACTCTGCATGTTATTCTAAGAGATGCAAGACTTTTTGGAGGGTTTTAGCAAAGAATGTATCACAAGCTCATTTTATGTTCTTCCTAAAAAATAAGAGTTCATATATGTAGGAGGAATTGTAAAATAGCAGCAACTAAATAAAGGAACCTCATTGCCATGGATCGTGTTAGGAAACAGAGGACTAGCCAGCCCATTAAGGGAGACCAGATGTGCAACCCAAGCTGTGATGCAGGCTTTTCTTCCAAAGAACTCCCCACCTAGTTTCATGTCCCACTTCACTGCCCTGAAATTCTTAATCATTGTTTAACAACAGGCCCTGAGTTTTCATTTTGCACTGAGTCCTGAAATTATGTAGCTGGTCCTGGCAGAGAATCATACTCAAGAATACAAAGTGATATAGGAGATGAGTAAACAGTAGCTAAAATGATGGCTTTTTCAGCCAAGATTTTATGACTTAGATTCAGTATAGCATGGGTCACTGGAAGAGCTAAAATTTATACCTTCACCTTCATAGACTTTATTCAGTACACTTTCTCACAAAACTAACGGCTTCTTACTGCTGCAGCCAAATCTATGGAGGTTTGTATGTGGCATTGTATATGATCTTTTAGACAAATACATGCTGCAGGCATGTCTGGAAATCATTTTCTGATAATTGGGTAGAGAGTTTGACATAGAAATACTAATTCAAAGTTACTGCCAATACCATCTTAAACCAAGGAGACATCATGTTGTGACTTTTGTTATGCTAAAAATTATACAGTGATAAATTCCACTATGGTGTTATCAGTTTCTTTACATTCTATCTTATCTGCAAGTGTTCATGCTAAGTTATTGTTTAAAAAAACAATTCACTTGTTTTCCATTTTCACTACAGATTGCACATCTGGTCCTTATAAAAGAATGTTCAATATTAATCCTTATAAAAGAATGCTCAATATTAATTGATAGTTGCTTTCAGTCTTGAGTTTCTCTTTTCTTGGTATTGATATTCCTGTCTACCAATGCTATCTTTTGCATTTCTTTGACCAGTAAGTTTCTTTTATTTTTGTTTTTGATATCTAGTTGTTATGTGGTTTGGGGTAGGCCTATTACAAAAGGTATGTTATTGAATTCTCTTTCCATAGTATCCTTTGATCAATTCACATTTATTTTTGTAAGTCTTTCATTTACACTTTTTAAAATATTTATTTTTGTTTCTCTTCTTCCTCATGATTCCTTCCCACTACTTTCTGTCAAACTCACCAATTTTCTCAACGTCTTACCCTGCAAGGAATTTCTCCCCTGAACCATTTAGTTCATATCTACTTATCTTCCAAATTCAACTAAGAGTTTTTCAGGCACTTGATATAAGAGATATCCTCATCTTTATTTTCTCTCATAATTCTTAATACCTTTTATTAAGAGCATTAGAGTTTATAACTATGTATTTTCCTAATCGTAATAGAAACTGGGATTCATGATTGGTCAATTACTCCAAAAAGTCTATTAAAACAAAAATGTCTAAAAGGATACAAGCAAAACATTCTTTCATTAAGTTTAAACTTAAAACCTCTAGAAGTAATTCCATTTGTTCCCTAATGAAGATTCATGTTATTGCTCCACAAGATTTTATGCATATTAATCAAAATATATATATACTCACCAGAGAATCTGAAAGTACAAGCTGCTTTTTATTTTTTTTTACTTTTCCCCAATAATTTATATTTGTCTTACTCACACCTAATTTTATACAATTGTTTCCAGTGATTTTCACTTATATTTATGAAATTATTGGTTTTCATAGAATAAATAGCTCTCAAGCTTTGTCTAAGTTCAGTTAAATCATACCATTATAGAAGGAAAAGGTTTGGGAACAACTAAACAGGATAAAAATTCAACTGATAAATATAGGAAATATTGGTATATATTGGTGTAATTGCACATATATTCAAAACATTTCCTGGTCATGATTTAGACTATGATAGTAGATGGTTAGTTGTTGCTTTGTTGCCTTTTTTTTTTACCTCTATAGTTATTTAAATTAATGAAGTCTCAGAGAGTTAGAACATTGAATCAAGTTCAAGAAATATGTTTATTTTACTCAAAATTTAATGCAACACTTAAATGAGTTTCGGACACATGAATGATACTATAAAATATTTTCTGAATGAACAAGTTATTTTTTCTTTGTATTTTACTCTAAAAGTTACATATATGTACTTTTATTTGAATTTTTTGCATACATGAGCCTGGATACCACTGAGATTGTATGTACAACAAATGCCTTCAACAAAAAATTAGTAAAATTTACATACTTTGCCCTCAATTTTTTTTTTCTATTGGTGATTTTTATTTTAAATTGTTTACGTATTTTTATGTCTATTTCAGGTTTATAACATGAGGTGCTAGTCCTCAAGGTTAGCCAGCAGCAAATCATCTTATATAATCATTCCCTTTTCTCATAGCAATCTATTGCTCTACTTGAAATGTATCTGATCCAGAATGAAACTATGTATACTGAAGACTTCCCTAAAGGAGGCTTCCCTCCACTTCCAGATGGAAGGGGAATATGTCCATCTCTCCCATTTCATTTCAATTCTTCCTTTCCCCCTCCACCTCATCCACCATCATAGCAGAGCATTAGTTATTCATTTATTTACTACCTGATTCACCAAGGTGTTCTCATCCTTGATCTGACTCAGTTCATTAATAAAATAAATTCACATTGGTCAGTCACACACAGCAATGGTTTACTTCCTTTATCAAAAGCTCACTTCCAAGAAAATCCCAGTTAAAAGCTCACTTCCAAGAAAATCCCAGCACCCCACTCTGATGCTACTCTCCATCACTCTTCACCCCCATTGCTTCCCTCCTATAATCCTGTGTCTAAAATCCATTGATTATTATAAACTTGTTATCCATCAACTCCTATAAAACCTCCCTTCCTTATTGAGCTATTTGCATACTCACTATAACTAATCTACACCTTTGATGAATGGGCTTAAATCCCTTTTATTCCTTCAACTTAAACTCTTGTTAAAAATCTGAGAAGCTGTTATACCAAATCATTTGATCTTGCTACAGAAAACCAAGGTTCCATCCTAATTTAATTAGCATCAGACTTCTACTCATAAATTTCAAGTAGGTCCTTAGTCAGTCCAGAAATGCCTAGTGCATCCTGCTACTCATTATGCCACCTAAAAATGTAGCTGAAATCCCATGTGGCCCCAAATTTATTCCTTAAATCACTGAAGAGAAAAGATCAAAATAGAACCAATCTTAATTTCCTCTTATCAAAAATAACAGGAAAATATTTACTTATGACTTTCCACTGATGTTCTAGATTCTCAAACTCAAGTAAGCTCAAAAGTAAGGTGGGTTTGTTTCCTTGTAGTCTAGTTCCAATCTCTTCTTTCTTACATCACTCATGAACGTATCCCTTCTCTCTCAACACCTGCAATCTTCCTCTTACTGTTGAATTAATTCCACCTACCCACAAATATTTTAATGTGATTTAGAGCAAATTAAAACCTCCTTTGTCTTCATGTCCTACGTGTTCAACAGCCTCCTTTTTCTGGCTTCTTACAGTAGAATACAAACATTTTCACTCATGAGAGGTCTTTATCAAGGTCACCAATAGCCTCCATGTGCCGTGGTATAGATGCCTACAGCTTGTCTTATTTTCTTTCTCTTAATATTTATCATTTATTTAAATCTTCCTTGTATAATATTCCCTCCTCTAATAGCCCATGATACCATCATTCATTTTCTTCTCCTCTCACAACTCACTCTTGTTTGCTGATTTGAATTCTAAGTAAAAGTTTTTTTTTTTTTTTCCACCTGGAGCAATTTGGTATGCTATCTTGATAACTTATTCCTATTCAGGAATTTTTAAATGCTATCTATAAACAAATTAATTTTAGAACTATATTCCAATTCTGATCATTTTTGAGAATTGAATATTTTCAATATTCACCTAATGTCACCAGTCACCTAATGTTGTCTCCAACTTAACAAAGCTAAGTAAGTACACTTTAATTCCTTCTCTCATCACAAAATTTCTTTCTCCCTGAGAGTTTCACACCTAAGTAAGTCAGAACTCTCATCCATGATTTCTTTCTTCCATCTATCTATCCCCTATATATTCCATCCCCTATCTCCTTAACACACATCTAAAAACTCTTCATGTTTTGCTCTATTATGTCTTTGTACCTGATCCACCTTCTTATCTACAAGTCTAATTCAATCACCTTCACTTTTCAAGTGTACTATATCGAGCGTTCATACCAACTTCTCAGACGTGTTTCATTTTCCAAGAAGAACAAAAATGGCATTTAAAAATATAAGTTATACATATACTTCTCTGCCTTAAATATCCTTAAACAAGTTTTCATTTTCCTTAAAAATAATAAAATTCCTAAAGGCAAAGCAGGTAATACAGGACTATGAGACCTGCGCATCACCCTTTTCCTAGTTCTGTGATATCACCTTCCATCTTTCTGATCTTCATCAATGCACTGAAGTCATTTAATCCATTTTTATCCCACCATGAAGCCCATTTCATTCCTGGATTAATGCTTTGACTTTCTTTTTGTTTTTTTCCTCTGCTAGAAGATTCTTCCCAAATGCCACCACCCCAAACCATCTTCTTATCACCATGCCTTTCTCAATGGTTATGAGATGAATTTGCCTACCCAGATCACCCTGCACTCCTACCAGTTTTATTATAGAGTCTGCTCTCTGCCTGCAGTGCAGACATGGATTTAGAGAAAGAAACTCAAGT
Organism: Uropsilus gracilis; assembly: GCA_004024945.1. NCBI lineage: Eukaryota > Metazoa > Chordata > Mammalia > Eulipotyphla > Talpidae > Uropsilus > Uropsilus gracilis. Next base: position 31,007 of record PVHY01008336.1, read on the forward strand.
TAGAAACAGGGAACCTAACTTGATGGTATCAATTAATCCAGGTGAGACAAATGATAAATCTGTATCATAAGTAGCATTGTTTTGAATCCTTAGATTAACTTTAAAACACACAAACACAAGTCGTTGGCAATAGCAAATGTTGTCATGGATATATAGAGAAAAGAATACTCAAACTGCTGGTGGGAATGTAAACTGTCCAGTCACTATGGAAAGCAATGTGGAAGACCCTCAAACTACTGAAAATGGAGCTCATTTCATCCAGCATCTGATTGCTAGGAATCTACCTAAAGGTTACAAAAACTCTAATCCAAAAAGACACCTGTATCCACATGTTTGTTGCAGCTCTATTTATAATAGCCAGGATATGGAACCAACCCAAATGCCTCAAAATAGACAAATGGTGCAGAAAGCTATGGTACATATAGAAGATGGAATATTATTGATCAATCAAATAAGACAAACTGCCATTCGCAGCAACATGGATGGGACTAGAAATAATCATGCTAGCAGAAATAAGCCAGAGAGAAAGAGAAATACTGGGAGGGGTCACTTAGCTGAGGAAAGAAGGGAAAACAAACAAACAGACAAGAAAAATCAAAAACTAACTCTCAAAAAATTGAAGCATAGAGCTAGAGAGGGGGAGGGAGGAAGCAGGAGTGGGAGGGGCACAAAGGACTAACACGATGGTTCACAGGTGATAAGGTCGAGGGAGAAGCCTGGGACAGATAACAATGTAAACTAAAACAAATTATTAAAACAAATAAAAAAGAAACTCATAAAGAGAAAATGCATTTATAGTCTTAAATTGCATTTAGCAATACTGTAAATTTGGATCATATGTTTATAAGAAAACTTGTGTGTAAATGGCAAAGAAGCACACACACACACACACACACACAAGTCCTTGCCTTTGACCGATATATTTCCCACCCCTACTCAGCGCCAACAGTGCATCATTCTTTTCCAGCTTTGGGATTTGAAATGGCATCTCTCAGAGATGATGTCAATCTTTCTTCAAAGATTTCTGGAGCAGACTAAGAGAAAAAGGGAAGTGTCAGAGTTTTTCTGTTTTCACTTGCCAGCGTGGAGTACCAAGGGAGCCATAGTCAGAAAGAGCAGAGACATAGTGTTTCACCTTTCTGCCAAATCGTTTCTTTTTGTATTTCTCGGAGCAGCAGGCATTAGCAGGGTCAGCGGCACTCTTTAGTGTTGGCAAGGCTCCCTTCATCTAGAGCCAGCTGTAGCCCTGCTGTGCTTTACAGAAACAGCTACACTTGCCAAATTCAACCTGGGAGGTAGCAGTGCTGAGGTACCCCACAGGTCTGAACCCCCCCTTTTGGGGTAGAAATCTAGGGGAACAATGAGATCACATTGTGCTTCCCAGTAACTGCCTATAGCGTGCCCTTGGCACCAGCTTCTGCTCAGGCAAGAAGTGTCAGTGGGATTCCATGGTGTAGCCCAGATCCCTCTCTATCTAGGTGAGCTTTTTTGATCTTTCGAGAGACCAACTGGATGGTCCATGGACACATTATTATGTCCGCTACTGTATTTCATTTTTGTGGAAATGACTCTAATGTTTTCTACATTGGGATAATTTCTACATTCATAGGGATTGTTACTTGTAGTGCATAAAGTGCATTTTTAAAAATTTCAGTGGAAAACTAAAAAGGAGGCAGGAAGTTTGTGTGAGCTCTGATTACTATCCTAAAACTGCATTGAGCTGACCAGTCATCATAATAGGGCTAGATCTGTGGGTTCTTGACATCATTCCTTTTGTTCTTTCTCTTGCATGATATTGCACCATTTATGTGGATCTTATCAAAGTTTATAATGCAAACTATATAAAAGTTGTTCTTTTTAACATGTTGCAAGATGTTGACCTGCCTTGTGAAGTCACAGCCTTAACTTTTCTTAATTTGTGGATCATTTCAAGAGGTAAACATAAAGCAAAATGTTGGTCTTTTTCAATGACACAAATGAGACAGTTATTAGCTCAAACTCAGAATGTAAAAGTTAGGAATTTTTTCTATGTTTACATAAATAAATAAAAACCTATACAAGCAATTAAGAGTGCTGGGGTTGTCCCATGAAACATGTATTTTCAATTTATCTATTTTTAGCTGAGGAAATATTGGATTACATCCCCCCAATATTTATTACCACCCATAGTAAACCCACCACCAACTCAAATTAAAATTCATGACATATTTTAAAATCGCTTCTCAACAAAATGAAAATTCAATTTTATTTTTAAAACTAGGAGTCACATTTTTATGATGCCCCCACATGCTCCGACTATAAAGGAATGCTATAAAATAGGGGTCGACTGCAAAATATCATGCTATTTATATTAATAGTTCACATTAAATACATCTGATGCTAGACCCAGCTGAGGTTCCAATGAAACATATTTCAGTAAAACAAGAAAGAAATTATTTTTCATGGCACACTTATACCACTTTACTCACATGTATCAATCAATTTTAGTGAGAAAAAAAGAAAGAAAACTTATCATTGAACTCTTGGCTCTTGAATAATCATTCACGCTGATGGAATCAGGAATGCTCATTGAATTAATCTTGCAATGGGCTTCTGCTGTGTATTATTCTTAGGCAAATAATTCTTCTTATTACAATGACCATCTCATTAAGTCCCAATCTATCCTACGATCACGATGAAAAATGATAATCCTCAAATAACTACATTTCTCTTTCCACTTGAGTTAACTAATTGAAATAATCCTCTGTCTACAGGCTGCAGAGATACACAGAGGGACATCAGAAAACATATGGAAGACTTGCTGAATACCAAAATGTCTGCAAAGTTGCTGAACACGGTACATTTTCTATATATTTGACACAATGACTCCCTGATACTTTGCCCATGAATCAAGCTAAGGTAGACTGCTGCTCATAATCAGAGACAAATTTCAATTTCTCTTTCTTTTTAAAAGTCTGTAATTCATTGAATTTAATTTCATGGAATAGAAGCAGGATGATGGCTGGACTCAGACAAAACTGGACTTACTCTGTGATCAACTGTATCACTAGTTAAGTTTTATCAATACTTTGTAATGAGGGTTTCGAGCAAACCATTCAAATGGAGCATTCACAAGGCCAGAATCTGGAGATGGGGGTACAAATGATTAACAGCTGTTAAACCAGCCAGAAAAATAAAAGATCCTTGACCCAAGAAATTCTTAGGGTAGACTGATTTAAAACATTCCCAGATGTGGATGAGCATTGGGGATACAGATTACAGAAAACGACCTGTCCTTACAAGTTAACCCAACCATACCCTATATTTGATGAATTTAATAATAATAATAATGACAATTACACAAAGGAACAAACCCCTCCCTAAAAGAAGAACATTACTCTTTCTGTCCTGGGTCTGTGGTCTTCTCCCCCACCCCTTTTTTTAACCTAATACATGTTCCCTTTTTGAGTATAATAAAAGCTTCCTCAACTTGACAAATATACTGCATGCTGCTAGGAGTGGAATTCTGCTGAAACTTTTCTCAAAGGTAACCCAAGGTCCCGACTCGTTTTAACCCCAACACCTCATCAAAACCCCATCACTTTGAGTTTACTGTTTTTGTAAAAAGAAGTCATTAGAGCTAATGATCTGAAGATGATGCTGGTAAATCTCTTTTAAATGAACACTTGTTCCAGACAAAGCAAAAAAAAAAAAAAAAAGAAAGAAAGAAAAGAAAAGAAAAGAGAAAAAAAAAAAAGACGTAGGTGGTTTATTTCTTGAAGGTGTTTTAGTTTAAACCCTGACCATCATTTTTGAAAAGGAATTTAAATTGATGATTTTTATAGTTCATTGACCAAAATAGTTCTTCACCAGTGATAAGTTAGCTAATTATGTAAGAAAAATTTTTGGAAAGATGTGATCGCTATCTTAGACACATTTGTTGGCAAAAGAGAAATAATTTAAATATTTGATTTGGTGGTAGGAGAATACATTTTGCAGTTCTTAGAACAATGCTTTTCTCTACCTCAGTTACAGAGCACCCAGGAAGGAAACTTTAAAATCTTCAGGAACAAAGTTTTTGACTCCCTCTTAGTTGGGAGCAATAACTTTAGTATTCTGTTTGATCATCAGGAATCCCTACCTCCAACAGTCTACCAACTCCAACGTTTTTTAGAGGAATGCTTTACTGCACTTAATATCAGAAACAGAATATAGACTAAATTCAAAAAAAAATTGAAAAGTATAAAAGATAATTGAGAAAAATATTGATAACCCATTGTCAATCTTTTTAATTAACTTCAGATTTTCTTACTGACAACACATGCGTACATATCATATATGTGTGTGTATATATATATATATATATATATATATATAGTTTTTCCTGAACATACATTACATCATTGCCTACTCTGAGATTCTGCCATCACCCATGAAGCTAGAAGAAATCATGTTAGAGGAAATAAGTCAGAAAGAGAAAGATGGGATGATCCCACTTATATGAGGGATATAGGGAAAACATACAATAGGCAAGAAGAATTTAAAATTGCCAACAGAACTGAAGCATAGAGCAAAAGTGGGGCTGGTAAAATCGGGTGTCAGAAGTGCACAAGAGGCTAATTAACTTTTCAATGTAGTATAATTTAGACACAAATGCATTTTCACATGTGCAACACCCACCTCTAGATGTGTGTGCATACACAAAATTTTATACACAAAAATCAGTTATATATGCTGACTTTGAAGTATTTTATTTAGCTTCAATACTTATGTCATAAAATGTGCAAAGATATGAGAATCATTACAAATCACTTAGCGATATCTACTGTTACCATGAATTTTATTTTCTGGTTATTGCACACATCATCATATGCAACGAAATTTATTCATAGTCCACATTTGCCAACAACACTGGTATTTGGATTTCTTTGGCTCTGCTCATTTGAGTGCTGATGAACTATCTTCCCAGACTTGGACCTGAACATACATACTGTCCTACCATGACAGGGATTAAGAATTTCAGAAGCCTATGAACAAAAATGTGAGAATGCCCCAACCCTTAACTTTAATTACCTTTATAAGAAATAAGACTAAGATATGAGAAATAAATAGGAGGAATAAATATAGTACAACTTTCTATAGTAAAGAAACCAATGCTACTAAGAATTTACTAAGAAAGACATGATCAAATTTTCAAAATGTTCAAAAAACCTTACATACATGGTGCTTTTTTGCTGAGAACCTAAGTGACTTCTTCAGTTAATCCAATAGAGTCTGAGGCTTTGGGAAATTTTTCAGTCATTTCACTCAGCATCCTTTCTCGTGGCTGATTTCTGTTTCTCACCCTGGGAGTATTGAATTAGACCAAGCAACCAATAGAATGACTTTTCAGTCTATTTCCTCAAATGGCTGACTGAATTGCATTTTCTTTCTCAGATTTTTTTTTTAATTTGTCTGCTTGCTTTTAGCAAAAGCCTCCTAGATGCTTTTGTCTTTCTGTACATATTAATTAACATCAGTCAGACCATAAAACCCTAAACATTTAAATAGAATGGCATCTTGAAGTTGCTGCTCTCTGAAAACAGACTCTCTTCCCCCATAGTTATCTACCACTAAAGCCAGCGGCTCCATTGACACTATATTTGAATAGTCAAAATGAAAATACCCACCTACCCTATTCTCATAGTATCCCAGACATGTTTCTACCAAAATTTTTGTTGTACAGATCAGTTTGCTTGTTGTCTTCTCTATGGAGAACCATGATGTGAACCACCCAAGCAGAGAACAAAATATTGGACCAATTCTCTCAAAGGGATGATGATTGCTGCAAAAAGAAAGCATCCATCTAAATGTTCAGAAAGTCTTCCTTCACATCATGGGAAAACCGTGGCAAAGCATTCTTCCTGGGAGACATTTGATCAAGCCTGGGTGTGGGACAGCAGCAAGGATATTTAGAGCCTAGTCCTTACCTCCAACACACACACACACACACACACACACACACACACACTTTCTGACCCAGTCCTTTCCTCATTCCAAACCACCACTCTTCTGTTCATAGCCTGTCTTGACATAAGGAAAACGGACAGGGAAATGTTCTAGCATATGGAAATGCATGGCTGATTCCCTAGAAAAATAAAAATAAAAAATTAAAAACAGGTGGCAGGAAGATCTACCACCAGCTCTCTCTTTGATATTCATGCTGTTGCTGGATTCAAAAGATGATGAAACACTCACAAGCAAACACTTTCATATGGAAACAAAGCAGGTCTTGCATCTGCCCTAATTAGCAATCAACGTAAGGAAAAAATAAAACCACAAATTGCTTACCTGTGCAGAAATCAATGTACATATCATTGGAGTAGATTTGTAAGATTTGGAGTAGAGGGCAGTACCCCTTGTTTTAGGAGAGCCTCTAGAAGGTTGCTCGCATTTGTGTTGGGGGTGGGTGGGTAGTAAGGGATGGGTGAGGTCAGAAAAAGGACAACCTGAATTCACCAAGGAGGATCTAGGCAGAGTTCAAGAAATGCCTAGGGGTAGAAGGAAATTATTTTGACTGTTAATACTAGAATTAATTATTATCATTTGACCTATCACCCTAGTACATAAAGATTTATGTTTTGCTGTATTTTTATGAGCAACCTCTACATTACAAATCACAGCTATTATACTTGAATACACACTCCTCAGATCAATAGATAGTTTTCAGAAGTTTTGAATGACCAAATTCTCAAGAGTTTACAGTAACCTCTCCTGTAACACAACAATGGAAACTAGTATGATAGCTAAGTGCATCAGTATGCATTCCTCCAAATATATCCTCCGGAGAATAGTGACTGTATTTTGTATGAATGGAAGGTCAGTATGTATTTTTATAGTTCTAGGACTGTGTATTTCTCATTCATAGACCTGGTTGTGGCCCTCTAGGTTCAATTTCATTTTCACAAATGGATTAATAAGGAATGAAGTAAATGCACATATTTTATCACAGATGCATCGCAACACCATTCCCAGTGATGGATCTTAGATTATTAGTGCAAGCAGGAACTCCACACCACCTCCAGCTGCTCTGAAGTACACAATGATCAGAAACATTTCCATTTATACCGTTTTCATCAGTTTGACTGAACTGAAGAATACAGAGTTGCACCATCAATGTTACAGGCAAATAGGAATGTTTCATAAAGAAGATGGGATCTGAGATGAGCTTGATGGGATAATAGCATTGCAGAATAGTAAAAATGGGTTCTCATTTTGGAAGAAAAGACATGGCAAACTGCCTGGATGCAAGTTGGCATATAACACAACCAGCAAAGAGAGTTTGCAGGTCTGGTGTGCCTACTCTGTGGGACAAGACCTTTTCTGTACTGCCTAACTTGATCATGGAAGCAAATCTCCACAACAGTGCAATCATAGCCTACATATTTATTATAAACAAAGCATTCTATTTAGTCTAAAACAGCATGGTCAATGGAATTATGTGAATCACACACATACTTTTGAAATTTGTATATTAAAACTGTAACGTTTTCATGGTATCAATAAAAGGTAACACTAACTTAATAATCTATAGCATACAATCATATGCAACATATTATCATTTTATCTTGTAATCAGTATAAAAGTAATAAGGTGCTATGCCATTATTTTAAACTAGTCTATAAAGCCCAGTGTATATTTGGTTGTTTCAGCCCATCTCAATTTGGATTATGTACTCTTTGGAGTCAAGAATAACATGCATTGAATAAGAAAGATTGATATGAGTTGGTCTTGGGTATTTTTGTATTTCAGAAACCTCACTAGTAGGAACTGGTGTTATTTTATACAACCAATGGAAATATTGCATCCTTGAGAGAGTAATTTTTCAAAAAAGTGCTCAATAGGTCATGTGGATCATAACCTCAGATGTTTATTAAAATAATCATCTACGAAGCCTTATTAATTTAGAACCACTAAGTTGGACAATAAGAACTCAACTTAATTCAATTCTTAACAAGCTAATCAGGTATTTCTTATGTAGATTAATGTCTGGGGGGAAAAAACCAGCTTTTGGAAATAGTTTCCCAATTAAAAAAAATGATACTAGGAGAGATGTTACATGAATCCATTAATATTTTAGAGTGTAATTGATTTTAATCACCCTTTACCTTGAGAGAAAATATGTAGAGGGAGAAATTAATACATAATTGCTGTCGTCTCAGAAGTTCAAAGACTTAACTTTACATCCAAGCATTTATCACTGACTACGCGATAAAATATGTTGTTAATTGTCTTTCTGCCACCGCTAACATATAATCTTCCCAAGATTATGCGCAGATGGATAGTATGTATGTAAGACCTTACACAATCTATTGAAATGGTGCCTGACCAAATATCTGATTAACGAATGAAAAGTAATTGTTACTTCCTTTGGTCAGTTACCAAATTTTGCATGCTAAATATTTGTCCATCCATAAACTGGTAAAAATATGAGTCTTGAGGGATAAAATGAAAAATGACATTTCTGTGCAAGGTCTTCATTACAGCCGTCACATTCCCCTACTGCTTGTTGATGTTTTTTGTGAGAGTGGGGATGTTATTCCTAAAGTTCCCATCAGGAATAACTCATTCTATTTCCTCTCTCAAGACATCGACCTTTTCAAAGTAAGTTCTGAAGTGATCTTTAATTCTTAAGGAGTTTCTTTAATTGTTGTTATTCTATATCGCCATAGTCTATTGTGATAGAATATCATTGCTAATCTAGATGGTGACCATCGTGGCAACATGGAACATTTTACACCTGATCATTTTACAATCTAGAGACACAGATTGTCTAAGATTCTAAGATCTCCCACCTTCTTAAACTCATTCAACTCAGTGTCTCTTAAGTGTGCAATCCAGCTGTTTTTGTCAAACATTTCACCCACACGTTGCCCCAGAAAATGATTGGTTGCACGACACAATGGTTCCAATGGTGCAATTTCTGTTTGGATTTTTTTGTTTTTGTGCTTTCTTTCAAAATTTCTCTGGTGTTCACAGATACTGTGTTCTTGGTCTCTGTGCTCATGAGAATGATGTTACAGAAAAAAATGCATACAGGCAGCTGGCATGTCAGGTAATGATAAAAACAACAGGCTTCTCAAATGCGATATAGACTCTATTTCTCCATGCCTCTATTTTGTTTTAAGATTATAATCCATTCGCAAAACACAGACATAGCTAACTCAGCCCCTAAGTAACTGTTAGTCTTTTTATGTAAGGCAGAGATCTTTGTTTTAGAGAAAAACAACATGACTCTAACTATGGGATACATTTCTTAGAAATAATAGAATTAAATTCAGATCAGCTCTCCACAGAGCTTCAATTCTGAACAAAGCTTATCAGAAAGGGGCATATGGGGACAGTAAAGGCTTGTAAATTTAATTGGATGGAAGTGAAAAGAACCCTGTTTCTGTAGAATTCTGATTTTTAAAAGACCCCAAATTAATTACTTCAGAGGAGTCAGAATTAAATTGGTCTTGGTTAACACTGAGCAAGAAAGAGAAAAAAAAGTAATGAGATGATCTGGCAGCTCAGTGTAAGTATTTTGAGTTTTATAACCTCAAAGGTGAGGTTAATGATCTGGGAGAGATGTCTTCATGTAAGGAAGTACAGGTTACTGATGCAATTCACTAGAGTCTTTGGCTAAACAACCCAACCTGTCAACTCTTTCATGTTTTAAAACATCTTTTCATCTTCTATTGTGATTAACGTGTAAATGATAGCAGCATCCTTCTTAACCATTGCTTTTCTGTATCAAAAAATGGTAGTGTAGGATCTATAAGATATCAAGACACGTTCCTTTGCCAGTCTTTTGTTTCAAGAAGAATCTGTCTTCCAAAACGATACCTGAGCAGAGGTGTTGGTGGTATAGTGGTGAGCATAGCTGCCTTCAAAAGATACATGGTGCCATAGTAAAATCTTCTAAACTATAGCAATGTGGACTTTCTGCTTGCTATGTCATAATCATTACTGAAACTAAACATCAGATGTTTGTGGGCTATGGAGAAACAGAACCAAGATCAGATAAAGTCAAACCAATAACAACTCCCTGAAATTTGACTGTACAACTGAGGCCAACAAAATGGGGGGGGGGATAAGAGAAGGGAGAGGGTATAGTGGGAGCCGGCATCGCGGAGTAAGGTGGAGGACTAGGGTTGCTCTGGTAGTGGATGCCACATGGTAACACAATCTGAGTGGGGGGGGGGGGGCTTATACTCTAAACCACACAACATTGTAAACCAATGTTACCGCAAAATAAATGAGAAAAAAAGAAGGAAGAAAAAAGAAGGAAGAAAGTTTTGGTTTTTTTTTTTTTTTTCCGGGTGACTGTGTTTTGGGGTGTGGAGGGGGAGTGGAAATTTAGGTGACTGAAAGCTGACTCTTAGAAAGCTCTGAGAAATCTGACTCTTGACTTTGCAGTAGGATTTGTCAGCTTCTCTTTTTGTTCAAGCATCCTCAGAGTGGAGCGTGCATATGACAAACACACACACACACACACACACAAACATACACACATGCACACAGCAGCAATAATCTCAGACCTTTGCATGAACACTGTCTTCTGGGTTTTTCCCTCCTTTGGGCATTCAAGGACAAAACCATGTTGTTGCTGTTCTAGGTTCTTATCTAACAGGGAATAAGCTCACGCCATCTAGTGATTTCCTGTGTCCCTGAAGGACTCTTTGTGCTTGGTTAGAATTCTACTTCTAAGGTAAAGTACCCATGATCCCCTGCAGTTATGACTGTCTGTTTGCCTGAGTAGAACCTGGCATTTTTAACCACCCAAATAGAGGGGAAACTGTTGAACACTTCCTGAAAGGATGCACTTCAAAGAAATTAGACCCAAAGACAGTCATTTGATTATTAGTGAGCTAGAAAACATATAAAGAACATGTGGTTTTAGACACATTTATAGTGGCCTTTTCGTCTGAAAACCATACTTTTTAAAGAAACAATAAGTAACAAAGTTATCTTAAGTTTGGACATAGTAGAAACTGCAAGATCTTTAGAACAGAAACACATCTCTTGTTCTATAAAATCAATGAGTGTCAACTCTGAAAAAATATCTTGAATAAATGTCAGAGGTTATTTGATTTGGCTTCCCTCTCTCCAACCCCAGTACTCTTTATTTTTGAGTTGTAATCAGAGGCATTTACACAGTTTTCTGTGTCAGTCAAGGAATGAAAAAGTTCTACCATCTGGGTTTCTGTTCTATATGTTTTATTTTGTTTTATTTCACCTGCTTTTCCCTTTCTTCACAAAAATGTTATTATAAATATTTATTATGGGGTATTCTACCAGTCACTGTGGTGTTTGTTGTTTGATTTTCCTCTGTGTCTCCTCCAGAAAATAAGGGTCAAATAATTGGAGGGTAGCAAAGAAAAAACAAACAACATCAAAGCCACCTTAATTAGCTATGTTTGGCTAGTAATGCTATTTTTGTGTTCTTCTTTCATCCATATCCTCATTTGATACCTATTTTCCTTTATGATGAGTTCAGTGCTACATGTTGCCCTTAGGATACATGTGAACTAAGAATCATTTGAAAAATGCAAGGGATATATTATCTTGTGGACAATATATACATATATAAATATACATGCATACATATATATATGCATAAATTATCCACAAGATGGCCATAGGTCAAGCAATGCTACAATATTTTTTAGAGTGGATATATGATTAAAATATTGTTGGAACAGTCTTCATATTGTTACATACATTGAGAACCTCCTATATTCGGGGGCACCGAGGCCTCATTGGAGTTGAATCAACAGTATGGCAGCAGACACATCAACATGTGATGATCATGTAGCTTGGTGAGTACAAGGAGCTCCCAGCAGGGAGTTCTGGGGCCACCTTTATCCAGATTTGGCGATTTGATTCTGGCTGGAGGAGTCTGGAATTCTTCACATCCTCTCTTGATTCTTCACTGGGTGCCATGTTTGGTGTTTCCATTGGTCCCTGTACCCTCAGCCTCCCTCAATTCTATGTCTATCCCATAAAATCATGCCACCTCTTCTCTTACCTGAGCAGCAATGTTCTACCTTGGTCATCAAGGATATGACAGAAAACATCTGCTAAGTGGCACACCTTGGGATTTGAAAGTCTTGAAAGTATCTAGCAATTTGATTGCTTTTGCCACATTTGTGCAGACTTTGAATATTAAACTTGATCTCCACTTAGGAGTAGCTAAATGTACCCGAATGGTTGCAGATGGTGTCTCTGTAACAGAGAGCAGAAACTGTCCTTTCAAATCCAATTGCAACTGCTTTCTTTAAAGGAAAAAGAGTGAAAGGGAGTTAGAAGGGAAACACAAGTGGGAAAGAGGTTAGACTCCCACCTAAGCATTTATATTTAGAGAAAGTACTTGGACTCAGTGATCTCTAAGCAGTGATCTCTGAAAACTACAGAATACTGGGTAAAGGAAACAAGGTTTGCCTCTGAAAGCAAGGGGCAGTGGGTAAACCACAGCCCAGACAGAAGCCCCTTTATTTCACAGAAGGCCACTAATAAACTACTAAAACAGAAGCCTGTTTGATAGGGGAAGAGAGAATGTGTCAGAGGGCAGGAAAAAAATCCTACAAAGAATTCAAACCGAAATTTAGTAATAGAGAGCTAATGTACTGAAAAAATAAGCTTGCTGCTAACAGTAAAGACATTGCCAAGAAATAGATGGGAATTAGTGCCAGGTTAACACATAAATCAAAAATTTGCAATTATGCAAATGAGAAAGCCAGAGACTTTATTTCATTTCCATCTGATTCTAGAATAAAGGCCTTAATTTTGATGAATATATAAGGAGAGTTTTTAAGAACGTGAGATGATGAATTGCAGCAAACTAAAGATATCAAGCTCACTTTGGGAAAGGGGATTATTAAATGTCATATATGTGTATTGTATATATTTAACACATGTATGAATGCTTATATTGCTATAAGTATACTCCGTATTATAGCTTAGTTTATAGTTATTATAGTATAGTATAGTTTGCATATAACATATGCAAGGAAAACCTTTGTCCTTGCCACTTCCTACTCTGATATTTTTCATAAAGCTTTTTAAGGTAGGGAAGATAGATATAATTATCTCCATTTTTAAGGGATTAATATCAAAATAGAGTATAACAAAAGTTTCTTATTTATGAGAAAGTACAGCTAATATCAATAAAGTTGTATTCTGGGAAATGTTAATGCAAACATACTGAAAGGCATATGTTGGGTCCATCAGGGTAAGAGTCATTCATAGCCACATCATATTAATTCTATTAGGCAGTTTCCCCAGACTAGCACGGTACTGCTAGGGAAAAGCAGGGTTTTATGGTTTAAGCTATAGGCAAATGCAATTTTTAAAGAATCACTTTGGCAAACAAGTTGGATGCATCATTTACAAGCACATCACATAGCTAGGTAGCATGTTTCATTCCAAGTAGTTCAACTATCTTTGAAGAACGAAGGATTAAGTGCCATTTGTCCTGGTTCTTGGCATATGGACAAGCAGATGAATGGACGTAAGAATTTTGGAAGGTGTACATTGATGCCAAATATGTCAGAAATTACATAAAACACAACCAAATGACAGAAAACAAGTGTCTGAAAGCATGGATTCTTTTCCAAGGAGAACATTCAAGTGTCTTTTTTAGAACATTAAAATATTAACCCACAAAAAAAGCACTTGATACCCAGCGAAGCTATGAACAGAAGGGAAAGTCAACTGAGGAAAATATTAAATAGACCCAAGAACTGTTGCAGCCGTTGAGGTGGGAATGTTTGGGACATGATCACGACACTTGATTGTGAGCAGTCATAAAAATGCATCTTGGCTTCTTGGGGTGGATCCTGATCAGAATCAATAATTCCTCCAGTGTGTTAGAATATGTTTGCCTAGGCTTTGCTTTTATAATCAAAGAACACAAAATTGCAAGGTCAAGATCTTTAAAACAAAAGCTGACGTTTCTAAATGTACAACTCTTCCTTTCTATTTAGATATGATGGGTGTGGCTACAAGGCAATGCCAATTCTAAGAGAATTCAACAGCGATGCTACCTTAAGTCATCTGCACTGCAGTTCTTCGCTTGAAAGACAATGCTCAGAGATATTCATGCAGCATCTTCCCCAACTTTGTTAAGGCCTTGGTTTAAAGTGCTTCCTGGTCCCCTTACCTGGATGGAACTTTTTATGTAGTAATTTTTATCATCTGCTATGTTGTTCTATGCACACTCACATTCACACACACACACACACATGCACATACACACATTTTTCTCAATTTCAAAAATTCTGTATTTGCAAATGTGCCTATATTAATAATTAGTTGGCACCTCAAAACGAATACTGTCATTGTTTTCAGGGTCATTCATCCGCATGTCCAGAGTTGTGACAAAAACGTCACCCAGCAGGAAGGTACTCATCTGACTCTGAACTTCTTGCATTCATGTTTCAACTCTGATATTAACAAACAAGTGTCATTCCTGCGATCTATTCTGTGCTATGTTTTTCACTTTTTTTTCTCTTTGTTGGTGATTCTTTTGCTGTTTAAAATGGCCTCGAGAATATGTTGAAATGCTGGCTGCTATTCCTAAACATAAGAAAGATGGGATGTGCCTTGCAGAGAAAATGTATGTGAGATGAGTTTTGTTCCAGGCGCAAGTTACAGGACTGTTGGATGTAAGTTCCATGCCAGAGAATCAACAACACATATTAAATAATGTTTCTTTAAGCAGAAACACACATACAGCGAGACTATCTATTGATCAGTTGATGAAAAATTCTGGTGACTGATCAGAAGATGGAAGGAAGCTACCCTATGTTTCCCCAGGAGTAATGGCTCTCGAAGTGCTTGTTCAGTGTTGCTGGGACTTTCTAAAAACATAAATAGCACGAATAATGAGATTTAACTGTAGTTGTTCTTTTTTGGTCATATTTCTTTAGAAAGTGGGAGATCCAACAAAAGCAAGACCTTGTTTATTGTCCTCACTAAAATATCTCCAGTCTTAAGCCTTGACCTGGAAGGCAGCAACTGCTTTGAAGAAAAAGCACACCATTTAATTCCCCCAACAATTGAATGTTGGAAGGGACATTGCAACTTTCCCTCCATATAAATAAGGTTGTAAAAAGGAGCTTAATCGCTTGTATAAGGCTATTCAATGGTAGCTGTCATTGTTAAGCATCAAATCAGCAAGTGAATCTGGGTTCTTCAGTGACTCAGGAATGTTCCAGGTATGGCTGGTGAGTAACTTTCTGGAGGGTAGATGACATGCAGGAAGGAATAATTGAACTAAACAATTGCCATGTAATTCTAAACTTAATTTACCCTCCTTTGATCATCATCAAGCTCATCTCACTTGCTGTTCAACTTACTGTAATAGGAAGATTAGCTATTCTTCCTAAATTAAAATACTAAATAGATAAAGGCAGAGGCCTAAGCCAGAAAGCTGTGTAGAGTAGATAACAGATTGAAGATATAGACTCAGGAGATATCTCTATTTCTCTTTCAGATGACATTTTCCTATACTTTCAGTCACACACGCAGATCTCTATTCTAATCCTCAAACCACTGATTTTAAAACTCAGGTTCTTCATTGCTTGAGACATATTAGGACCATCAAGGTCAAAGACATTGTAAGGCAGGTGGAAGGGTCTCTCGAATCTTACTGGAACAGGTGGACTAAATCACAGACTAGTAACACAGTCCAAATCATGTCACCCTTTCCACTGACTATGAGATGCCATAATCAATGAAAAGCATGAACCCTGACTAGTCATCACCTCACATGTTCCTAGATGGGGCAAGCTGAGAGAAATTATCTAATTAAGCCCTGTGTGGCTCAACCACATCTAGCACTCTCTGGGGAATCCTTTCCCCAAAGGTCAAAGGACTCAACTCTTAGTTTAAGGTGCTGTAAAATGAAAGTATCTTCCCTGGTGACTTTTTCTGTATTTCCGGAGGGAAGGGTGTCATGAATGTAAAAGCAAATTGAAAAGAATGAAATGCTGAATAATATTCCATTGTGTATATAGATCACAAATTTCTGACCCATTCATCTGTTTTGGGGCATATGGATTGTTCCCATAATCTGACTCTTGTAAGTAGTGCATCAATCAAAAAAAGGCAAACATATGTCCTTCGCAGCATCATGGATGGAGCTAGAAGGAATCATGTTAGCAGAAATAAGTCAGAAATTAAAAAAGAAATATGGAATGGTCTCACTTATATGAGAGCTACAGGGAAAACAAACAAACAAATGGACAAGAAAAATTGTCAAACTGTCAACAGAAATGAAGCATAGAGGAAGGGGGGGAAGGGCACGCGAGAATAAGATGATGGTTCACAGGGAACAAGGTGGTGGTAGAACCTCAGTGTAGACAATGATATGAAGTATATATCAAACCAAATAATAGTAATAGCTAGCAAAAAAAGCTGAAAATTCTGACATATGACTAAAATAAGGTTCAACCTTGTCATTAACCACTCTTCGATGCATCTGGAAAAAAGTATTTATCAGTGAGTTCATAGAGGTTGATTTAAGAGAAACAGGCTTACTGTGACAACAGCTACAAACCATGTAGAAACCGAAGACAAACACAAATGAACACCACTCAGACACAAGAGTTTTGCTTTCCCTTCAGGCTAATGGGATTGATTTTATGCACAGTGCTCACCTGATAGCTCTATTAGTCCTCTTTTTTTTTTTCGAGAAATGAGTGGGCTGATGTACAAGTAAAATCAAATAAAGAAAGCACCATTGACCTGATTGCAACTTGACAACTGTGACACTGAACACCTTCCATTCACAGACCTTGAGCTTTGCTTTTCGCCTCATGAGGCCTTTGAAGCTGTCACTTCGACTTAATTGTTTCATTGGGGAGTAAGAACTGATAGTTGACCATGATTTGTGTTGATTTTCAATAAAGTGACTGCCAGAGGTATTTAAGCCGAAACATCTGCCTGACAGCTTTATTGGCACTCGGGTATGTGACACTAATAAAGAAATGAAAAAGAGATTTTCTTCTGTTGTGCATTTTCTTCACTTTCTTTGTTCGGTGGAATTCGAAGCACTCCACTACCAGCTAAGCCTGCCTGGATGACTTCTTACAAATAACCATTCACTCAATTAGTTCTGGCCATTTCCAAAGGGTTCTTTCTTGCCTTCCACAGCAGGTGAATCCGGTGGAGCTGTCTGCTTTGTCCTTGTTTTATTATTATCTCTCCTTGGAATGATGGTGAAAGACAAGTATAATTGTGTGTTTTATCTGGGTCAATGATGCAGGAAAAATATCATCCAGAGAATGCATTTTAAGTGTCTCATGCATGTTTTGATTTTCAAGAAAAAATTTCTAAGGGAAATAAACATGAGTGCAGGAAGAGGTTAACACAGGTAGGGTGAGAAGGAAATGGGCTGATGATAGCAAAGGAGGAAGATAGCAGTTGAGAAACAAAGACTAGGGGATATTTTTCTGGGGCTGCAACTATTTACATAGGAATAAATTCTTACAAGTTAGCGCTTCTAACTCTTCCTATATTGCCTTAGCAACATTTATGGTTTAGTGACAAAAACAAATCACAGCCATATTCTAGTCATAGAATATGTAACTATATATGTCAGTAGAAGTTCCCCAATAGGAGGGAGTAGCAAAGTCAAAAAAGGTTGGAATAGAAGAAATATGATGGCTAGGTAGGATTTAAACTTAAAAAAATCAAAAGTCAATGTAGTAATAAAATACTCAGAAGTCAAACAAACCTGGTAGTGAACTACTAACAAAAATTATAAAACTTTAGTTTTCCTTGTGTCTGCTTTTTACTTTATAGTGGTTCCATATTGACCTATTGAAATGCACTGTACTGTGATGAACTTTCAAAGTTACTGATTTTTGCAAGTATAGAAATGATTTGTTCGATTAAATTATGTTGTTCTTAACAATCACTGAAATTTTTTCATACTGCACTCATAGATCATAAAGGCAGATTTTAATGAAATTTCAAAAAAAGAACACATATTTTTTTAGTATGCATACTGTTGAGGATCTTACGATATAGCCATTGAATGCCAGACAGATCATCACATACTAACATAAAACTGCTTATGCCACTGATTTCCATAAGTCCAAATTCGATTTTGTGAAGCAAGTTTAAGTTGAGGGGAATGAAGGCCACCATCTATTAAAAACAACTGACTTTACTGTGTGAAAGGCAGGCATATGGACCAAGAAAAAATTGTGACCTAGAGAGGGGTGTTTTGATGAAAAAACATTTTCTTCCCAAATGTAAAAAAGAAAAAGCATGCTTTCCCTAATACACCAGGCATGCATTGCTGAGGCCCAACTCCAATTCACACCT
Organism: Uropsilus gracilis; assembly: GCA_004024945.1. Classification (NCBI taxonomy): domain Eukaryota; kingdom Metazoa; phylum Chordata; class Mammalia; order Eulipotyphla; family Talpidae; genus Uropsilus; species Uropsilus gracilis. Next base: position 49,346 of record PVHY01008336.1, read on the forward strand.
ATAAAGAAGCACAGGTGGTGTTGATTTTACAACTCAGTTCATTCATAAGCAACAAATTTAGTTTAATTTGGGGAAGGTATTTTTCCATTCAGGAACAAAGAAAGCCAAATGGGTACAGACAGTCTGCAGAATTTTTTATCATCCACTATGCATCAGCAGATACACAAGTCACTTTCCTAGTGAGGAATGCCTAAAGTACTTGGTACAGACTGTCTATTTTGAGTGAGCATGTAGTGTTTAAGACATAAAGAGTAACCTCGTGTAGAATAATTCCCTCTGTGTAGAGTTTTTTTTTTTTTTTTGTACAGATGAAGGAAAGATGGTCAGGTGGGTATTTTTAGGTTAATTACACAGAGATATGTCTCATTAAATAATATGTATGTTACAGGCTTTTTGAGACCTATTTCTAAACTGATACCTATTTCTAAACGGTCTTCAAGAGAGTCATACCCATTCTCCACCAACACTGAAGTTTGATAATTTATACATATTAGAAAAGATACAACTGATTTTAGTATAATTTTCATGACTTATTTATGTGCATTGATGATTTTTTTCTATATCAGCAATCAATCTTTCTTCTTTTGCTTGCACACTGAATATTCTATCCTTTTACCTTTTAAAATGAAAGAGTAAGATATTTTCAGTTTGGTTTGTGGGTTTACTTTTCATATTCAATGAAATCATTGTTTTTCCCATAATAGGAGTCTATATATTTTTATTTCATTATAAGTTATGATTTTATAACAGAAAAAATAGAATTTCATATTTTTCTATTGGTCAATATTGACCTTCTAACAGACAACTGGGGAATTTAATGGAAGAAATGGATGATAAAAGGTTAAGAAAACTTTTCATAGTGGGGGGAAGTACTCAGAAAATTTACTTACAATATGGAAAGAATACTCATGAACTCCATGCACTCATTAGTGGATTCTGTACCCAAAATATTCCTTTCCTTATTATCCCTTCTCCCATTAAGGCTTGGGTAAACATCTAACTCAATAGGCTATGGTTCTCTGATGACCATTTATTTCCATATGCCCTTTTTAAAAATAAGTATTGTTATTGTTGCATAATATGAATCATTTTATTTTTATAAAATAGCTAGCCAGTTAGCCCAGTTTCATTAAACTAACATTCTGCTTCCTCACTAAAAAGAAACACTGATGATTACATGTGAGAATCATCAATTTATTGCCTTTCTATAAGTCTATTTTCCTGCTTTTCAGGGGCAAAATTTTAAAAGCTCTCTCAGTCCTTGATATATCAAACTTGGTGAAACATAAATCAGATGGGACAATATAATGACAGGTTGTTTGAAGGTATACATTAAAATATCTATAAAATAAACAAAAGATACACATTTTAAATGCATTTATTTTCAGTAATTTTGCTCTTTTGCAAATGAACAGTTTAAACAATTTGCTATAGTACATGTGCCAGAAAAACAAGTTAATAATGACTTTCTTTAAGGGATAAAACTGTAGATGATGGTTTCTTTTCCCTTAGAATCATGTTGTCAAGTTCTTTTGCAAAAAAATGTCATTTTAAAATGAAATAAAAGTAGAGAGAGGTGAACATGGACTAATTCCAAAGGGATATGCATGTGTATGATTCTTATCTCACTAATCGATAAAAATTAGAAGTCTACTGTGTTTCTAATATCCTTTTCCAAAAAACACTGGCAAGGGTATGGGGTTGGAGAGTGGGAAATAATAAGAAAGATGAGAGAGGAAAGGGGAAGGTTAGGGTGGAAGACTCTATGGTGATCTTTAGCATCAAGTTACAATCCAAAGAGAATACCTACAAAGATGTAAGGAGACATCTGATTTAGAAAATAAAGTTATTATTGAATATAACAATATTTGCTATGATACATCAGAACCATCCCACAAGATATAATAGACACTTCCATGGCAAAACCCGTAAAAATGATTAGACTCACGCTCATCCTGACTTCAAAAAGTCCTAGGCAGAACATGGTAAGGCGATGGTCCTCTTTCCTAGAGTAACCCTGATTTCAAACTCCTCCATTGGTATAAGGAGAAAAATCATATTATCTCTGTCTCTCTGTCTCTGTCTCTCTGTCTCTGTCTCTCTATCTCTCTCCCCCCTCTCCAGAATGACTGCACCCTTCATGTTTTTATAAAGAAGTAAACCACCTTATTATTGAGGGAATCAGGAACACAGATGTTCACTATCTCCTTCAGGGATACAAAGGTTCTAAACTGCCAGATTAATTCAATTAAAATCCAGCTTTGGCAATCTTAAACTCCACTGTTCCCCCTGCTATCATTTGCTGCCTCCTAAGTAGTTGTTTTCCTTTTCATTTTCTTTTCTATGTTGCATATTATCAAAATTGAGTAGGATTCTTATAGAGATAGTAGAAACAAATATCACTCATGAAAAAATATATATCATCCATTATTAATATAAGGTGAATTTTAAACTAAAGATAAAATTTAAGTGCAAGTTTATCTTTGCATCTATACAAATATCATTGAAGACACCAAGAAGCAACAACATTCTCAGAATGACTGTTCTGCTTTATTCCTCAATCTTCAAATTATTCGAGACCTCAAAACTTCTTTAGAAAACTTTATGTCTATGAACATAGTATCCTGCATGAGCAGCTGGTATTGTCAATACTTTAATTTTTTCCCGAATTCCTTCAAGAAATAATCTTTGTTTCTGCAAGCACTTACTCACCGCTGAGTGTCACATCCACAGAAATCCCTTGATTGTGAGGTATGTGTTTCCTCACATACACTGGCACAAACAGACAAGCTACTTTTCTAGAAAATAATCTGGATCTCTAAGATACTTTGTTTCACTAAGTGAATTTCTATTAGTTCATATCACTTTAAAGATGCTTCCTTCTAAAGATGAGTAAGCAGTCTCTGATGTGAAAACATTGTTCCCTGAAATTAGCACATCTAAGTTTACAATCATTACCTTCTGTACAAAGGAATGCTTTTTGTTTTTGTTTTTGGAATTTTAAGCAATAAACATTTATTTCTTATGTTTCTAGAGGCTGGGATGCTAACATAAAGGTAATAGGTTTTTGAAAAGTACCCATTTCCTGGTTAATATACGGCCATCTTTTCTCTGTCACCATGTGGTGGAAGCAGGGAGGAAACTCTCTGGGTTTTCTTTAAAAGGGGCTATTCTAATTTGTCATTTTTAGTTGATGCATAATAGTCCATTGTGTATATAGACCACATCTTTTTCATCCATTTGCCTGTTTTGGGACATTTGGGTTGTTTCTGGACATTTCAGTTATAAATAGTGGTTCAGTAAACATCCGAGCACAGGTGTCCCTTTGTACCCACATTGAGGTCTCCTTTGGGTAGATTCCCAGAAGAGTGATCGCTGGATCAAATGGTAACATGATGGATGTGCCTATAAGAAATAATTTTTATCAGAAACAAGTCAGAAGGAAAAAGACAGAAACCAAATGGATTCCTAATATATGGACAACTAGATGAAAGTACACAACTGGGGGGAGGGGCAGCTGGAGTGGCCAGGGAGGGGAGATGGTGCGTGATTCTCAGGGATCACAATGATGTGAAATATATATATATATTTATATATATTTATAATATATATAAATATATATAATATATTATATATATAATTTAAATAATAAAAAGAAGAAAAAAGGGAGGGGGCTATTCTGCTCAGGCCTCTACAGTGACGGATTTTTATGGAGTGGAGTATTTATTTTTACTTAGGAATTTTTCTGTCTCTTAAGCAACTTCGTTTTCTTGTTGACCTTTTCACTAATGTCACTGTCTGATTATTTTTATATGAAAGTAAATGTGAAAATCTTTTAATGGGCTCTCCAACACCCATCATCAAAATGTATAGGAAGTGAAATCCCAAATTGAATATGTTTCTGGTAACAAAATATAACTGACAAAAAAAGAAAAGAAAAGAAAAGATCAAATCAGCAGTACACTTTGTTAAAGCTCTGGCGGTTTCAAAAAGCAAGTCTTTAGAATTTACTGGTGAGTCTGGACCTTAGCAGGATGCTAATCTCTGCAGACTCCTAAACAAAGATTACTAACAGGCAGGTGACTTTGATTGGGAAAATGATGTGACCTGCAGGAAGTATGCAGTTAGTTTCTACCCTGAGTCTCCTGGGTCTCTCAGTGTTAGAGGGGGAACCCTGCTCCCCTCTCTCTCAAGGGGAATCCCTCTCTCTCTTTCTCTCTCTCTCTCTCTCTTTCTCACTGTCTCTCTCTAACAGGATCCCTGCTCCCCCCAGGGGGAATTCCTCCCTCCCCCCTCCCCCTCTCCAAAATGACTGCACACTTCATGCTTTTATACAGAAGCAAACCACCCTATATTCACAATTACAACAGAAAAACCCAAGTGCAGAAGGACAGATGTATTTCAAATACCATAGAAGTTTTTCCCTTCTAGATTGTTCCTTCACTGTGACTGCTGCTGAACTGTGCACATCATGGAAACATAAGTCATCCTGCCGGTGAAGACAGGGAACTTTCCAGAACTGAGTAGCTTGACCTGTGCTGACAATGTTGGAATTTGGTGTCTCTCTTTAGATTGCATCGCCTTTGATTATCAACCTCAGCAATTCCCACCTAATCAGGGAGGTTAATGTCGGTGGGTATCTGTTTTAAAGGGAAAATGATCAAGTAAGTGTACAAGGAGCCCGGTGCAGAACAGAGTCCCCGCGTGCTATCCACAGCACGACTGCCTGGCAGAAGGTTATTTTCAGATCATGCTGAAGGAGTTCACTCTTCCTTAGAGATGCTTTGTGCGAATTCTTGTCCTATTTCCCCCAAAGCAGAATGAAGTTCTTCTATTTTAATATGTGAGCGCAAGCAAATGCAAAGAATAGAGAGCACAGTCTGTGGAAACCAAGCAGTCACCTTACCAGGGTTAATGTCTAGCAGCTTAGTGGACACTTGTTCAATTCGCCATTGAGAAGGCGCGCAAGCTCAAGCAAATCAATTAATGTAACATTTCAATTCCTCGATAGATCTCTCTCTGCCTACTGCACACCACCACTATTAAGAGAGCAGGCAACTCAAACACTGCAGCAGCAGGGGGTAAGAAGAAAATGCAGCCACAAAAGCTCATAATTTACCCAATGAATAACCCATATGAGTCACTCAGCAGCCTTCTCCAACACGCTGGCACGCAACACTTGTTGCATGTGACTCCGCCAGGGTGCGCATGTTCGCGTGTGTGACAAATCCAGAGACAGACACGCTGACAGACCGACAGATCAACTCCATGTGCAGATCTCTCTCTGTCTCTTTCCTGGCAGTGAAATTATAAAGCTTAGTGTAGTCGAGGGTCACTGAATCCCCCAAGAATGTGAATGTAGGACTTAGAACTGATGTGAGGTCTTCGGGATACAACCTGGATGTGAAGACAGCATTCTTGATACCTGTCTTCAGGGATCTATGTAGAGAATCCCCACTCTTCCATTTACATTATTCTCCTATGCCCTGGCTGTAGTAGTCTTACTGATGGACAGGCTAGAGGGATAACAAACAAAGGGCCAAGAAAAAGTCAAAACGAGCTGAGAACAGACCTGGGGCAAGCATTCAAGGAGGGGGAGGGGAAGAGAGGAGCACAAGAAGATCAAGTTGAAGGTTCAGAGGTGATAAGGGAGAGGGAGAACCCCAGAAAATGCAATGAGGTAATAAACATATATATATGTATATATATACATACATGCATATATGTACTACAAATATACACATATATGCATAAATATGAACAATAAAAAAGGAAAAAGTGAAAAAGTTTTGATATGAAAAATAATATATATTATTCACCTATTTCCTACTCATGGCATCTTCCAGAACAAAGGAACATGACTATTAACTAGTACTATTGTGTAAATTCCCAGTAATAGCTGTATTCTGAACTGATATGTATATTAACACATGGATTCTCACAGATATGAGAGGTGTGGGCTAATGATCATCTCCATTTTACTGAGGAGAAAATTGAGATCCAGAGAGCTGAATAAACTCGTCTAGGATCACAGATCTAGGGGAAGACAGAGTGATATTTAAATGCAGCCACATGGTTCCAGAGTTTTCTTGAGTAATTATGAGCAATTATGAAGTAATTATGACTTCAGAAAGATCATTTTGAATCCCACATCTTTCTTAACATCCCAGAATGACCCAACCACAGAGCCTTGATAAAATTAAAATAGCAAAAGAATCCTGATTGGATAGCAACCGAAGTCTGCTTATCCCTTAGGTTCTAGAAGCAACTTGGAGGGATCTTACCATCCCAGGGCTTCTCACACAGTAGGAACCACTCTCGATTCCTCCATCCTTGTTTATTGTCGTATTTTGAGATTATGACAGTTTTCTTTTTTTTTTTTCTGGAATTGTGTGGTATTTATCTCAGATACTCTGTCCATTCTTTCTGTGGATCTACAAAACAGGAAGCCCCATACTGAAACAATATTCTGGCTAACCAAACGACAAAGGCAATTGGCCTAGATTTCACATGATTGTTGATTCATGTAAGAATGAGGAAGCTATTTTGTTCTTTTTGGTTATTCTGGGACCTGGCGCTAATCAGTCATGCATCATCAGTTCTCTCAGCAGTCTTGAAATGCCTTAAAAGTTCAGTTGCAATGCTTGCCATCCAAAACTACAGTACAACTGTAATGTCTAATCAGCTGTATAGAGATGATGAAAAATACTCTAAAGTTTCCAGTCCAATGTTTTGTTTCAGGTCACAAGATGGCTAAACCAGTACTGAGTTTGAGCTAGTGATTTTGATGAAAAGATTAGGATGGAAGAAGCATGTTCTGAATGACCCTAGAAGATTGTAACTAATTTGAAGTTGCTGATGCTTTTTGATTTTTTTTCCTGTTATGATTTGGACAGCCTTCATCCCAACTGTGAGAGAATAAATGAAAGTTTTTTTTTTTCATTTGATTTCCTACAAAGCATTGACTTGTAAATTGAATATGCTACATGAGATTTTTGAGACTTCAAGTAAATGAAAAAGCAAAGGATGAAAAATAAGAAGTATAAATTGACATACAAAACAATGTATTTTCACACAAAAACTCCCATAGAAATATGGTTTACAGGTACAGTGACATGTGACCAACTTTGAATTATATTACAAATCTATTAGAAAATAAAAACAACACAGATTCCAAAGAGAACTTGATCCAAAGATGAAAAGAGCAACTAGATGATGAATTCAAAAGAAATCTATAATTGCAAGATACGTTGATTTGTATATTCAAAGACCTGATGAAACATGGCGAAATATATTTTAACTATTCTGTAATTTTTTATATAAATAGTTATATATAGTTATATAAATATAAAAATAGTTATATAAATAACTATAGTATCACACTCAAAATCAGGTCTTAAAATAATTCTTATTTTTTTAAAACATATTTCTAAAAAAACATTTTTAGAATGTATTTCATTTAATAGATAAATTTACCAGTATTAACTGATGAATAATAAAATTTCTAGCCTCTTCCCTGATGTATTTTTCTCTATAATATATAATTACAAGTTTAGGGGTTACATATTGAGTTTTGCATTTAATATGCATATATTGTCCAACATTTTGTGTATAATAAGTTCCTAATCCTACATGAAAATACAGAAGGCAGATGGAAATATTTGAATCTATGTAGAAGACAGAACAGAAAAGACAAATTTTGAGAAGAAAACTTTAAGTAAAGTTTCTCTTTGGGGAGAAGTTAAAAAACAAAAATGAGATTGAGTGTGAAATGAAATCTGACTTAGTGTGGACTAAAAAAATCTTAAGGATTTGGTGTGAAAAGACCCAGACCATGTACTTCATCAATTTTACTAATACTATTTTTGTTCTCATAGAAATCTTACTAGCTAAAAATAGTTGCAAGTGTGGTTTGTGTATATTTAGTAAAAAAAAAATAGCATCTATTGATTGTCTATATGTCAGAGATTCCATCTAGTATCCTGCTAGAATTTTATATCGATAATTAAAAATAGGAGTTTTGTTTTTAGGTCACTGCAAAATCAGTCTCAGGTTTGTCTAACAAAAAAACTATGGTTTTGCATTATATTGGCAACATAGCATAATGAATTACAGTTAGATGCATTTGTTTGGCTAGTTTGAGTTTAAATGAAAAGTGTCTAGATGCCTATAGGGTAAGAAAGGAGTCCGTCAGTGGCTGTTTCAGACATAAAATCAAGGACTATGATATCCAAACACTTGTTTAGCAACAAGTGACTGGGAAGCTAACTTGAATCTTTTTTTTTATATTTTTATATTGCAATGCCTGATGTTTTCAATAGACTTTACTCTTTTTTCTGACATGTTTAAGTGGTCTGCCTCTCTTTGGTGGCTTATCTCCTCTTTGATGACTGAATTCCTCATACAGTTTGCAAAGGTAATTTTCTGAATCTGAAGGAATATTTCTGTCTTTAGAATGGGCATGACATTGAAAAGGAGTTGTCCATGGATTCAAAATCGATCTGGACTAAGAGAACTTTCCCTTTATTAAAGAAAAAAAATAGTTTTTCATTTTAGATTCTCTTTCTCGAGGTGAAGGACATTATCTCAAAACAAGGACATTAGTAATTATAGCAAAATTGTTTTAAACTTTCAATTGTTAGCATATTAAGTAGAAATACCTTTTAGACATGCATAAAAGGATTTAACACTATTGAGTATAACAATTACGTTTATTTCTAAATAGAAATGCTTAAAAGCAAAAAAATAAAATTTCACTTTTTTCCTTAGACTGGCAGATTCATCTTTCTTTTATATTTTTTAATGATAAAGAATAAGTTTGCAAACATTTGCTTAATTACTATGCCACAAGTATAAAAGAAGTTTATCAATAGAGAATATTAAGGACTATCTGGCAGCAGAAACATTACGAAAACTCAGATTAAAAATAAAAGCACATAGTGAATCAGAATTAGAGGAACTTTCAGAATTGGCTTCTGTTCAATAGGTTTCTTGCACTATTTAATATGTTCTTTTCAGGCATTGTTTACTTTTTAAAATTTATTTTTGACAAGCTTCCCTATGTCAATTTACTAGACTCCTAGATTCAGAAGATAAATACACTATAGATTCTTACTCCAAGGAGCTCAAACTTAGATTGGAGAACAGTATGTAAACAAAGATTTTTTAAAGTAGGTCATGTAATATAAATGAGTTCAGAGCAGAGGGAGCAAACAAGTCTCAGGAACATGTAAGAGGGCACCACTAAGTTTCTTGTGGATTGAATTCAAAACTTTAACTGGATCTTAGGGTGATTTTCCCAATAGAGAAAATGGTGCAAAGTGGAGTCTACATAGACAGGAAATTATGAACAGTAAGTGAAGATGGTATGTCCTTATAAAGTTTTGGACCAACAGATTTCTACTGCTAGATTGATCAATCAATCAATCAATCAATCAACCAGTCAATAGGTAATGAAAACTATGGAATTTAAGTCTTTGAGAAGGTTTCAAATCAGATTATATGGATTTTGAAAAAGGTTAGGAGTTGCAGATATTATCAAGAAGGAGAAGAAAACTAAATAGTGCAGGATATGGTTTGCTCTTTAAGAGAATTTGATTGTCCTTCAAGAACTCAAAACATTGAAGATGGCCATTTTCCCATAATCTTGCTCAGAGAAAGGGTCACATTTAAAATTTAAAGCAACTGTTCTATATGATAGGAAGATACAAGACATACTCAGTGATTATTACACATTTTCCAATTCATGAAGTCATGTAGACTATTTCAATTGGCTATGACTTAACATTAATGGTAATGTCCATTTTCTTCCCATTCATTATCAGAAGCAAGGAAGGCAATCATTCTCATGCTGGTTAAGACCACACTAATTAAGGAATCTTGGGGTTAATGCAAATACTTAGCACATTGCTAGTTCCCTCCTTTCCAAAAAAAAATGTAAAAAAAAAAAATCCCAGGAATTATTACCTCTTATTCTCATGTATTTGATTTGAGAACAAATATTTTCCTCATTCTGTTAAGTAGAGATTCATGTAAGAAACAATTAAATATTCATTTTGTAACCACCTCAAAAAAAGACTTGGTATAATAATGTATAATGAAATACAAGAATGGATCTATGTAAATCAAAATAGATTCTTGGAATTTTACATATAGGTATAATTGATAAGTGTCCTATGTGCACTTGTAGTATAGTGTACTGAAATATAGGAAAGGGTATCTACACAATGAGATGTATAATTTAGTAGTTCATGAGAATAATAATGTCCATTTCCATTTCTTTCAATAAAAATCTAAAAATTATGGCTATTGGAAATGTTCTCATTTAATCAGAAGAATATATTCAGAAACAACATATCATGCTGAATGAATACAAAATTAAATAGCTTAACATTTCTAGTTGCACAAATATTCATAACACAACAGAATCATGTTTTACTTTCACTGATATGCCAGTCAAATAATAAAAATTCAAACAGCTAATCGAGTGACATGTTGAAAAATCCATAGAATTTTAAGTGAAGTATTTACAGATCAAGTAAAATAATAAATTTTCCTATAATACAAATACAAACATATATACATCGATGTCCAATCTTATGATCTAATCAATTGCAGAATTTAATACATTGATTTGCACCATCTTTTATCAACTTATATATAGTCTTTCCCAATTGTGAATATGATATTAGAATGAGGCTTACACAAAGCAGTGGATTGTTTGGTGGCAGCAAAGGCATTTTGACATTTTTTATCTATTTATGACTTCATTTACACTTACCCAAATTCTATTACTCTAACAGGTATATATGTTTGTAATATGGTCGATGACAGTGAAATGGTCTCTATATATCTTGATTTTTCAATAATACTCTATGATGTTTACCTCTGATCTCTTTAAATTACCTCTTGTCAAGAAGACTATAATCTGTCTGAACTTGGGCAAATATTACCCTTTGGTTGTAGAGAGGACATAAGTTATATCCACAGGTGGTCCTTCAGGTTTTCATTTACTCTGAACTGTCATTCACCTACTTTTATTGGTCTTTTTTAGAATTCTTCTTTTACTATGATTTGGAGAACTGGAGACTGATATTCAAAATATTTAATCAATCCTTTCCAAAATAGACTCTGATTTGTGAATGGCAAATGAACAAGTCAAATATCCAAAAATAACTTGTTCACAAAGATAAACTACTTTAAACCATCCTACTAAAGGAAACATATTCATCATTTAGAACAGCATATATCTTTATGAATTTTCTTGATTTCAAATGCATCTGCTGCCAGAGATATATAATCAGTCATTAGACTTAAAGAATGGCTGGAAAATTTCATAGTTCAAAAAATCATTTTTTCTTAACAATATACAATAATTATAACTGAATGGACTAAGATGATAAAAACTTTACTACTAGATTTTTAATTTCCATATACTCTTTCCATTCTTTATCTTCCTTAGTATTCTATGTGATGAGAAAAAAAGAAAGATCTAGTGTATAAACGGAGATATAAGGTTTTACATTGAAGGTAATGAGTCCTTTGTTAGAAAACATGCTGTTTATGTTTAAGTGTGTTCATACTTTGCAAAAATTGGCTGGTGTCATTCAAAGATCTAAAGATAAAAAAACACTATAAAAGGAACATTATGTGTATATATAGATGTATATAAAAAACAGTGCATCTCTTTAAATAATTTTACCCAATTTTATATAAAATATATCCATTTATTGGGTAAAAATGTTCTGATTGGGTTAGACCTACTCAATTGAAGTCAGTTAATAACAACTGACTGTGATGTTTACAAATGTATAGGTATAAAGATCAAAGTCAGTGCTCACTTCGGCAGCACGTATACTAAAATTGAAACAATGCAGAGTAAATTAGTAGGAACCCTGTGCAAGTACGGCACACATACTCATCAAGAATTTCATAGATCTTGATAGAAAGAATCATGTCACCTGAAATAAGTCAGAAAGAAAAAGAGAAATACGGGGTGATATCAATTATATGAAAGTGATGGAAAACATAGAACATATATAAGGAAAATATATAACAGGTAACAGATATGAGGCATAAAGCAGGAGAAGGGGATTGGAGTAAGAGTGGAAGAGAGGGAAGGCACAAGAAATAAAAATGGTTTGTGGGTGATAGGGTGGTGGAAGAGCCTCGGGATAGACAAAGATGTGCTATATATACATATATGTATGTGTGTATATATGCATTTATGCATTTATATATGTGCAATATATATGGGTGTATATATATTCACAAATATATTTAATATGTATACTATATATAATCAAAAACATAATAATAATCAAATATTACAAAAATGTGGAATGGAATCCTGGTGGTGGGGGAAGTTGATAAATTGGACTATTTATGTTTACATTTTTTGTCCTATGACATGTCAAAATAATGAAAAGAGAAATCACAAACTGGGGCAAGTCATAGGTAAAATACTTGCTCGATAAAACAATAAATAAATAGACAGACAGCAGACAGACAGACAGACAGACAGACAGATAGACAGATAGACAGATAGACAGATAGACAGATAGACAGATAGACAGACAGACAGACAGACAGACAGACAGACAGACAGACAGACAGACAGACAGACAGACAGATAGACAGATAGACAGATAGACAGATAGACAGATAGACAGATAGACAGATAGATAGATAGATAGATAGATAGATAGATAGATAGATAGATAGATAGATAGATAGATAGATAGATAGATAGATAGATAGATAGATAGA